>CAWUFW010017653.1:0-253094 GCA_963921515.1 Calotriton arnoldi | reverse complement strand
CAATAGGTCTCGCCTTTCATTAAGTTAAAGCCATTTGCTTTGCTATACAATACCATTATGTTAGACCTGTCAGCCCTAGGGTGGTCTTCCCTATTTTTTTTTCCTTTTTCGCCTCCTTTTTGCCACCATATTTTTACTGGACCTAGGTCTCTGGGCACCTTGCCACTGCTAGCCAGTGCTGAGGTGCAGGTGCTCTCTCTCACTCAAGATGGCTGCCACAGGCCCCTGCTACTGCAGAGGGGCCTTACACGCATACACACTAGTAGCCAGGGTCAGGCTGGGGCATAGGGATACAGTATCCATTCCATCCCCGCCTCTGGGCCACATAGCCAGGCATGTAGAAGGTTCCAGAACCTTCCGGGCTGTGGGAGGAGTTATGTTTTGCCGCCTTTGAGAGGGTCACCTGACCTAGGAGTATAAAAGGCTTGGAGGGAAAACTTTCTAGTCAGTTGATGAGGCACCACTGAACCTGGGAGAACCTCCGCCGGAGTATAGGCTTTAGGGCCTAGGGGGAGACCTACACTACTGCTGCTGACAGGGCTGAGGCCCTGCTGGAGTAAGATAGCTGAGGAACGCCCACCACCCACTGACCTTGCCCAGTGTGAGGGGACCCAGGGAACCACCTTCAGCGTGCGGGGAGGAACATCAAGCACTCCCAGACCACCAACTCATTCCCCCCTCATGACAAGAAACTTCTGACAAGAAACTCTGACAAGAAACTTATACTAAGGAACTTCTGACAAGAAACTCCTACACCAGAAGCGCCTAAGAAGCAACCAAGCTGGAGCAGTCGCAAGACACCTTAATTTGAGGAGGCCTGACCGTCCAGCCAGGCCTGAAGCCTAAACTGCCCAACTGGGGATCACCAGGTAAAGCGCCGTACCCTGAAGCGCTAGACCTTCACCCCCTCACTATTCCTGCCTACTACTGGGCTGCCCCCAAGTACTTTTCCAGTCAGCCCTGCCCACAGGCTGCTGGTGCGTCCTGCATTCTGTCCCCCCCTCAGGTCACTGACCTGGTGTGGAGATCACCGCCGCGGCCGCCGCCGCCTGAGGAGAGGCACCTTGTGGTGAGGTGCGCCATCGCGCCCTCACCGGAGGAAGCGCTGAGGTGAGGGAAGCCCCTCAGGTGTGTGTGGTGAGGTGCGCCGTCCGCGCCCTCACCGAAGCCTCCAAGGACTTGCCACTGGGCCCTGGGCCCTCATTGCCGCCGTCGCGGCCGAAGAATTGTCCCCGCCGCCGTCGCGGCCGAAGAATTGTCCCCGCCGCCGTCGCGTCCGAAGAATTGTCCCCGCCGCCGTCGCGGCCGAAGAATTGCCCCCGCCGCCGTAGCGGCCCAAAAAAATCGCCAGCGCGATCACCAGCGAGGCCTCCAGGCCCCGCCGACGCCATTGCCGAGCAACCGGGGTCGCCGGGCGTGACCCCAGGAAGGCCGCGCAACGATTGGGCGCCAGCCCCGGTCACGCCCCCAGCGCCGACGGAAGCCCGGGAAGAGCCCCGGCAGTGCAGAGGGAGACAGGGAGCCGGCCGGAGAGGACTGCCAGCTCCCGCTCCCTTCCCCCGCGACCCTGAGCCCGCGCACTTACCCTACCTGATCCCGGGGGCCGGAGGAAGGTGATCCCGGCCCCCGCAATGTCCCGCTCCCAGTCCCGGAAGCCCGCAACGTGCCGTGCAGTCATACCCTGATCCCGGGGGCCGGAGTAAGGTGATACCGGCCCCCGCAACGTCCAGCCAGTCCGGCCTGAAGGCCGAGGTACCCCTACCGGGCCCCGCCCTCCAGAACACGGGCCGGGCCTGGTGGAGTGCCAGTCGCCCTGAAGCGCGACCACCGACCAACACAACAGGTAAGCCCAGGAGGCCCCTAGGGCCCACAAAACGCCACTGGGGGCCGGGGGCCACCATTAACCCCATAAATACTTGTGCAAACTTTCCCCATGAGGCGAGGCCCCGGAGAGGAGTGGGCCTAGCCTAGAGTTAACCCCTAAGGGTCATAGAAGCCCCAGGATACTGGACATGTCGAGGGGTTCCCTACAGTATCAATCAATCAATCATGTCACTTATAAAGCGCACTACATACCCGCGAGGGTCTCAAGGCGCTGGGGGAAGAGGGGGGTGGTGCTGCTACTGATCGAAGAGCCAGGTCTTGAGGAGTCTTCTGAAGGCCAGTAGGTCTTGGGTCTGTCGGAGGTTGGTGGGGAGGGTGTTCCAGGTCTTGGCGGCGAGGTGGGAGAAGTATTTAATAACTTATTGCAGATGCCTATTGTAATTACTGCCTAGGCCATGCTTTTAACTGCGAAGTCTTTTACCACAGGGGGAAAGTATTTAATTGAATTGAGTTGAAGTGTTTTATGTTACAGGTGTACTGGAATTGCGACGCCCACTGTACTGAATGTGGGCGCGCCTAGATTAATGCAGACCTATTTAAATGTAAAGTGAAAAGCCTTCTTTTAAGTAATTGAATATGCTAAAGTGAACTGCATGTCTAGGCCCCTGTTTTATTAACGTACCTTGAGATCATTATTAAGTGCTACGTGTAGGAGATAATTCCTGCGGCCTCTTAGTGGCCTACAATGTTGATGAGCTATGATGCTTTATTTAAAATGTGCACCAATTGAGTAATGCAATGAATTTGAATGTAGATCTGAATTAATCTGCCTCATCTAATGCCAACTTAATTTATTTATAAAAGATCTTTATTTTAAATACAAAAGCCTGGTGTGGTGTCATGTTATTGCGTTCGCATTTCTGAGTCAGAGTAAGAGTGTGCTGCACAACTGCCTTACACATTGCCTTCGCGTGCCTTCCCCGCTTCACGCCATGCTACCGTGGCGGACTCGGTAAACCCGGTTCCAACATTTGGTGTTCAGCGGTTGGATAAGGACTGGTGCTTGTGCAGCATCCTACAGTGACTCAGTGTGCGCCGCAATTAGACACCTATTGTAATGAAAGTGCTAGGAATTCTATGGTAATTGCCGATTGTGTACATTCCTGCGTTAGACCTGTTACCTACAGTTTAGAACCCCTTCCTTAAATTGTCTGGGACCCCACCTAGGAGGATGGAGTTTGAGTTAGCCAACCTAGAAAGGTATACAGTGACACAGCTCAAGGAGTTCTGCCTAGAGAGGGGGGTGGTCGTCAAGCGAGGCGCCAGGAAGGAGGTGCTTCAGAAAGCTTTGAGGGCATGGGTAATGGCCCACCCGGAGGGAAGAGGGGATGAGGGGCAGGGGGAGGCAGACAACCCAGGAGAACTGGACCTACTGCACATTGATGTTAGCGAGAATGTGTTGCCAGGAAGACGTTCCAGGGCAGGCAGTAGTGCGTCAGGGGGAAGTTTGTCGCCAGAGGAATTTGAGGACAGAAGGGAGCAAAGGCAATTAACTTTAGAACTTGCTAGGATGGAAAGAGAAGGAGAACAGGCAAGGCTAGCCATGGAGGAAAGGAAGCTTGTACATGAGCTTAGCCTGAAGGAACTAGAGCTCCGGACCTTGCAGATGGAGATGCAGGGCAAAATGAATGGTGGCAGCGTACCTGCTGGGGTTCCACAGGAGCCCAAATTCTATTTACCCAGAGAGGTGATGGCCAGTTTTAGTGTAGGTGATGACATCGACAAGTGGTTGGCGGCCTACGAGGTGGCTCTGGTGGCCCATAGAGTTCCTGAGAGCTACTGGGGGGAGGTCTTTATAGGTACATACCTCCACTAGTAAGGGACACACTTTTAACTTTGGATAAGGGGGAGCAGACTAACTACCCTATCATGAAGGAGGCCCTGCTCAAGAAGTTTGGCCTCACCCCAGAGAAGTACCGCCAAAAGTTCCGCAACAGCCACAAGCTTCACACACAAAACTGGGTGGATTTTTTTGATTATGCCCGGAAGGCATTGGAGGGGTGGGTGCGTGGCAGCAATGTTGACAATTACAAAGGGCTGTACGACCTATTCTTGAGAGAGCACCTCCTAGAGAAATGTTTTCCGGAGCTGCGCCAGTACTTGGTGGACCGCAAGCTGACCAATCCTAGGGAGCTTGCAGAGGAGGCAGACACGTGGGTCAGCACTCGGGTGTCCCACAAGGGAGCAGGGGCGGACCCCCGAAAGGTGGACAGGGGCTCCCCCAGAAGAAAGAGGGGGGGAGATAAAAAGAGGGAGTTCTTTAAAGGTCCCCAAAATAGACTGCCTGGGAGAGGGGTAGGTTCCCCATCCCAATCTGGATCTCAGAAACCCACTTATCCTGACAGGAGTCAGCAGCCCAGAACTGTCCGGTGCTATGAGTGCGGGGAGGTTGGACATTACAAGCGGGATCCCCAGTGTCGCAAGAGAACCCCAGCCCCCACAGGAGGTAAGAGCCCCGGGGTGGCCAGTGTAGCGCTTGGGGAGGAGTTGTCCCTAGGTAGGGGAGGTGAGTGGACAGGCTTGACCTTAGTTTCCCTGGGGGATAGAGAGATCATCCCACGGGTTCAGGTACCCGCGAACACTGCCAAGTATCGGCAGAGGGTCCTGGTGAACGGGGAGGAGGTGGAGGCTCTGAGGGACACAGGTGCCAGCATGACGATGGTGAGACGTCAGCTGGTGTCCCCAGAGCAGGTGATTCCTGAGGAATTCCACCCGGTTGTTATGGCTGATAATAGCCTGGGTCATTACCCCGTGGCCCAAGTTCCCTTTGAGTGGGGAGGAGTATCAGGTCTGTTGAAGGTTGCGGTGAGCCCTGCCATGCCAGTTGACTGTCTGCTGGGCAACGACTTGGAACATACTGTCTGGAGGGAGGTAGAGTTCAATGCCCATGCTGAGATGTTGGGATTACCAGGATTGACGTGCGTCGTCACGCGGTCCATGGCTGCCCGACAAGGAACTCAGCTGGGGTTGGAGCCTGAAAGAATGGCCCAGCCCACTGCTGGACGAGATGTCCAGGAGGAGACACCCGGTGAGATGGATGGGAAGCCCGCGGAGGTGACCCCGGAGTCCGCTGAGGTGGTTGGTGTTCCCGTGGGGGACCTGCCGACCCCTGCAGAGTGGCAGGTGGAAGGAGGGCCTACCCGGGAGGAATTTTGCCGGGCGCAGAAGGAGTGCCCTACGCTTGAAGGCATGCGGCAACAGGCCGAAGCCCAAGCAGCTGGAACAGAGACTGGTAACTACCATGTCTACTGGGAGGATGGTCTCCTCTACAGTGAGCCTAAGGCTCCGGTGCATGGGTCATCAAGGGCCGTAGTGGTCCCCCAATGCTACCGAGCCTTTCTGCTAGAGTTGGCACACGAAATACCACTAGCAGGACATCTGGGCCAAGACAAGACGTTTGCGCGTCTGGTCCCACATTTTTACTGGCCCAGGATGCGCGTCACTTCTGACACTTTTTGCAAGACTTGCACCACTTGCCAAGCGAGCGGCAAGACAGGGACGAAAGTGAAGGTCCCTCTGGAACCTCTCCCAGTTGTCGATACCCCTTTTGAGCGGGTAGGGATTGACATTGTCGGGCCATTGGACCCGCCGACTTCTGCAGGACATAGGTTCATTTTGGTGCTGGTAGACCACGCCACCCGGTACCCGGAGGCAATCCCTCTGAGGACCATCACTGCACCGGTGGTGGCGCGGGCCCTGATGGGGATTTTTACCCGAGTGGGATTCCCCAAGGTCGTGGTGTCAGATAGGGGCACGAATTTCATGTCGGCCTACATGCAGGCCATGTGGAAGGAGTGTGGAGTGACCTACCGGTTCTCCACTCCTTACCACCCCCAGACGAACGGGCTCGTGGAGCGCTTTAACAAAACCTTGAAGGGGATGATCAGGAGCCTACCCGAGGACTTGAGAAGAAAGTGGGACGTTCTCTTACCCTGTCTGCTCTTCTCCTACCGAGAGGTGCCGCAGAAGGGGGTCGGTTTCAGCCCCTTTGAGCTGCTCTATGGCCACCCCGTTCGGGGGCCCCTCAGTCTTGTCAAGGAGCTTCCCCGTGATGTGGTCAGCTATATGCTGGCATTCCGCAGCCAAGTGGCCAAACTGTGGAAAGAGGCCTCGGACAATCTAGAGGAAAGTCAAGCCGTCATGAAGAAATGGTATGACCGGAACGCGCGGACGGTAGAGTTGGACGCTGGACAGAAGGTGTGGGTCATGGAGCCAGGAGAGCTTAGCGCCCTCCAGGACCGGTGGACTGGGCCGTTTGAGATCTTGGAAAGGAGAGGCCAGACCACATATGTCGTCGATGTGAAGACCCCACGTCAACCCCACAGGGTGTTCCACGTCAACCGCCTGAAGCCCCACCAGGAGCGTTCAGAACTCACTCTCCTAATGATAACAGATGGAAGTGAGGAGGAGGAGAGTGAGCCTCTTCCAGACCTTCTGGCGGCCCATGAGAAGGATGGTTCGGTAGAGGGAGTGGTCCTCGCCCCATCCTTAACCCCAGAGCAACAGAGGGACTGCCGCCAGGTCTTGGGGCAGTACGCCTCGTTGTTCTCCCTCACGCCTGGAATCACGCACCTGTGTACCCATGATGTGGACACAGGGGACAGTCCGCCAGTAAAAACCAAGTCTTACCGGCTGTCCGATAAAGTCAAGGCTAGTATCCAGGGTGAGGTTACCAAGATGCTAGAACTGGGAGTGATTGAGCCTTCCAGTAGCCCTTGGGCTAGTCCGGTGGTGTTGGTGCCGAAAGCGGCCCCACCGGGCACCACACCAGAACTTCGGTTCTGTGTGGATTACCGTGGACTCAACTCAGTCACTAAGACCGACGCTCACCCGATCCCGCGGGCGGATGAGCTCATTGACCGGCTGGGAGCAGCCCGGTATTTGAGTACCATTGATTTGACGTCAGGCTATTGGCAGATAGCCATGGCGGAAGGAGCAAGGGAGAAGACTGCGTTCTCCACCCCCGAGGGCCACTTTCAATTTCGGGTGATGCCCTTCGGGTTGAAAAATGCTCCAGCCACTTTCCAGCGGTTGGTGAACTAGGTGCTGTCTGGCCTAGAGGCCTTCTCTGCTGCCTACCTGGATGACAAAGCTGTCTTCAGTAGCAGCTGGGAGGACCATCTGGAGCATCTCCAGGAGGTGCTACAGGCTCTGCAACGGGCTGGTTTAACCATCAAGGCCAGCAAGTGCCAGATTGGACAGGGATCTGTCGTGTACCTGGGACATCTGGTGGGCGGAGGTAAGGTGCAACCCCTCCAAGCCAAGATTGAGACCATCTTGGCCTGGGAGCCCCCCAAGACCCAAACAGAGGTCCGAGCTTTTCTCGGCCTCACGGGGTATTACCGCCGGTTCGTCAAGGGATATGGAACCATCGTGGGCCCATTGACGGAATTAACTTCAAAGAAGCAGCCACGCAGAGTCATCTGGACGGCTGCCTGCCAAGAAGCCTTTGAGGCCCTCAAACGTGCAATGTGCACCGCACCGGTGCTCAGGACTCCAGACTTTGGACGGGAATTTATCGTGCAGACAGACGCTTCTGAGCATGGCATAGGAGCTGTGCTCTCGCAGCTGAATGACGATGGCCAAGACCAGCCAGTGGCCTTCATTTCCCGAAGACTACTCCCCCGGGAACAGCGGTGGAGTACCATCGAACGAGAAGCCTTTGCTGTGGTTTGGGCTGTCAAGAAGTTGAGGCCATACCTTTTTGGATGTCACTTCCTGATCCAGACCGACCACAGACCCCTTCGCTGGCTCATGCAGATGAGAGGCAAAAACCCCAAATTGTTGAGGTGGTCCATTTCCCTCCAGGGGATGGACTTTCGGGTGGAACATCGACCCGGTGTAGACCACGCCAACGCTGACGGTCTCTCCCGGTTTTTCCGCCTTAGCGAAGAGAACTCCCTAGAGGTTGGGAAGCTCTCCCCTCTTTCGGCTGGGGGGGACGCGTGTTAGACCTGTCAGCCCTAGGGTGGTCTTCCCTATTTTTTTTTCCTTTTTCGCCTCCTTTTTGCCACCATATTTTTACAGGACCTAGGTCTCTGGGCACCTTGCCACTGCTAGCCAGTGCTGAGGTGCAGGTGCTCTCTCTCACTCAAGATGGCTGCCACAGGCCCCTGCTACTGCAGAGGGGCCTTACACGCATACACACTAGTAGCCAGGGTCAGGCTGGGGCATAGGGATACAGTATCCATTCCATCCCCGCCTCTGGGCCACATAGCCAGGCATGTAGAAGGTTCCAGAACCTTCCGGGCTGTGGGAGGAGTTATGTTTTGCCGCCTTTGAGAGGGTCACCTGACCTAGGAGTATAAAAGGCTTGGAGGGAAAACTTTCTAGTCAGTTGATGAGGCACCACTGAACCTGGGAGAACCTCCGCCGGAGTATAGGCTTTAGGGCCTAGGGGGAGACCTACACTACTGCTGCTGACAGGGCTGAGGCCCTGCTGGAGTAAGATAGCTGAGGAACGCCCACCACCCACTGACCTTGCCCAGTGTGAGGGGACCCAGGGAACCACCTTCAGCGTGCGGGGAGGAACATCAAGCACTCCCAGACCACCAACTCATTCCCCCCCCTCATGACAAGAAACTTCTGACAAGAAACTCTGACAAGAAACTTATACTAAGGAACTTCTGACAAGAAACTCCTACCCAGAAGCGCCTAAGAAGCAACCAAGCTGGAGCAGTCGCAAGACACCTTAATTTGAGGAGGCCTGACCGTCCAGCCAGGCCTGAAGCCTAAACTGCCCAACTGGGGATCACCAGGTAAAGCGCCGTACCCTGAAGCGCTAGACCTTCACCCCCTCACTATTCCTGCCTACTACTGGGCTGCCCCCAAGTACTTTTCCAGTCAGCCCTGCCCACAGGCTGCTGGTGCGTCCTGCATTCTGTCCCCCCTCAGGTCACTGACCTGGTGTGGAGATCACCGCCGCGGCCGCCGCCGCCTGAGGAGAGGCACCGTGTGGTGAGGTGCGCCGTCGCGCCCTCACCGGAGGAAGCGCTGAGGTGAGGGAAGCCCCTCAGGTGTGTGTGGTGAGGTGCGCCGTCCGCGCCCTCACCGAAGCCTCCAAGGACTTGCCACTGGGCCCTCATCGCCGCCGTCGCGGCCGAAGAATTGTCCCCGCCGCCGTCGCGGCTGAAGAATTGTCCCTGCCGCCGTCGCGGCCGAAGAATTGTCCCCGCCGCCGTCGCGGCCGAAGAATTGCCCCCGCCGCCGTTGCGGCCCAAGAAATCGCCAGCGCGATCACCAGCGAGGCCTCCAGGCCCCGCCGACGCCGTTGCCGAGCAACCGGGGTCGCCGGGCGTGACCCCAGGAAGGCCGCGCAACGATTGGGCGCCAGCCCCGGTCACGCCCCCAGCGCCGACGGAAGCCCGGGAAGAGCCCCGGCAGTGCAGAGGGAGACGGGGAGCTGGCCGGAGAGGACTGCCGGCTCCCGCTCCCTTCCCCCGCGACCCTGAGCCCGCGCACTTACCCTACCTGATCCCGGGGGCCGGAGGAAGGTGATCCCGGCCCCCGCAACGTCCCGCTCCCAGTCCCGGAAGCCCGCAACGTGCCGTGCAGTCATACCCTGATCCCGGGGGCCGGAGTAAGGTGATACCGGCCCCCGCAACGTCCAGCCAGTCCGGCCTGAAGGCCGAGGTACCCCTACCGGGCCCCGCCCTCCAGAACACGGGCCGGGCCTGGGGGAGTGCCAGTCGCCCTGAAGCGCGACCACCCACCAACACAACAGGTGAGCCCAGGAGGCCCCTAGGGCCCACAAAACGCCACTGGGGGCCGGGGGCCACCATTAACCCCATAAATACTTGTGCAAACTTTCCCCATGAGGCGAGGCCCCGGAGAGGAGTGGGCCTAGCCTAGAGTTAACCCCTAAGGGTCATAGAAGCCCCAGGATACTGGACATGTCGAGGGGTTCCCTACAGTATTTAATAACTTATTGCAGATGCCTATTGTAATTACTGCCTGGGCCATGCTTTTAACTGCGAAGTCTTTTACCACAGGGGGAAAGTATTTAATTGAATTGAGTTGAAGTGTTTTATGTTACAGGTGTACTGGAATTGCGACGTCCACTGTACTGAATGTGGGCGCGCCTAGATTAATGCAGGCCTATTTAAATGTAAAGTGAAAAGCCTTCTTTTAAGTAATTGAATATGCTAAAGTGAACTGCATGTCTAGGCCCCTGTTTTATTAACGTACCTTGAGATCATTATTAAGTGCTACGTGTAGGAGATCCCTGCGGCCTCTTAGTGGCCTACAATGTTGATGAGCTATGATGCTTTATTTAAAATGTGCACCAATTGAGTAATGCAATGAATTTGAATGTAGATCTGAATTAATCTGCCTCATCTAATGCCAACTTAATTTATTTATAAAAGATCTTGATTTTAAATACAAAAGCCTGGTGTGGTGTCATGTTATTGCGTTCGCATTTCTGAGTCAGAGTAAGAGTGTGCTGCACAACTGCCTTACACATTGCCTTCGCGTGCCTTCCCCGCTTCACGCCATGCTACCGTGGCGGACTCGGTAAACCCGGTTCCAACACATTAGCAAAGCAAATGGCTTTAACTTAATCAAAGGCGAGACCTATTGCATTTTCAATGCTTGTTTCAAAGTTGCTGCTCTCCCGCCTCTCCACCGCCTGAAGGCAGTGCCCTGCTCCGGAATCCTGAGGAGATTAGGCAGGCTGTGACGGGCTATTAATCAGAGAAGTCTGCATTTCACGCTGACGAGTTTGTTGTCCTCTCGCAGCTGTAACAGACACCTCCAGCCTCATTCCACTGTCGTGCCCCAATACCAGGTCCGGGGGCCGAACGGATGCTTGACAAAACGCCACTACTACTTTTCGCGGTCTGCCATCCAGCGCCTCATCACAGGTGGTATTTTATGCTTCATGTATATAGGACACGTCGTGGTTTTCAATTAAGTTATTTGATTAGATGCTTATGGGTCTCTGTTTATTGTATTTATCTCTCACCTCACTGTATGCTGAAAGACGACAATTTTGACCTTCAAGTATAGTAAGTAAGAGTTTCAAGAAATATTAAATGTTTTTAGAGCCAAAATGCGTGGCCCTAAATGTCAGGCAACAGAACAGGTCTTGCCAGTTGTGCTACTTCCCTGCCGTAAAGCAAGCCAGTCCAGCTCTGTAGCCGTTTTTGGAGAGGTTTAGTATACAAAACGTTATTTCAGAGTGACACATCTTTTAGGAAAATGTAGCTTAAGTGCCCTGAATTGGCCACAGCGCCTAAGATGTTGCTCAACCGCTAGCACTACATTAGTGAGAGGAAACAGCAATGTTCTGCTAAGATGGCTGACCTCCCTCACATCACCACATTGCTTACACTTGCCCTCCAGCTTAGGCAATTTGGAATTCTAGCGGGTGAACACTGACCTCTACAGGTGAACGAGTGGAAATATATGTTTTGCAATTGTACTGCTCGTGCTACATCATCTCAAAAAAATGCAAGCCAATCCTGCTGTAGGTTCATATTTTGGTGGCTATCGACCTAAGGAAGTTCATTATGTTTTTGCTCTTAGGGCAGTGGTCAATTTGTGATACTACCGACCACCACAAAATACATTTTTAAATAAGGCACCACCCAACACAATACCTCCTCTAAGTCAATTCCCTTTTGGCTATGCCATCCAAACATTGCACATACATGTTTGCTCCTTGCCATACTGAGCCCTTACTGTGTGTGGACTTAGGGGCTCCTGTTGTCTGGCAGTGCAGTGGAAGCTGACCTGGTGTGCTGCTACACCCGTGTGCTTGTTTTGATCACGAGCCCCTCGTGAATTGCCCATTCCTCCCCCTGCAACAGATTATTCGTAGAGATACACCATTCAATTCAGTGCGACAATCACGGATATCCCTGTAAGTAAACAGTGTCTTCAGATTACCTGGAAGAGGAGGGAATATGGAAGACCAGCTTTATAAAGAAGAATTGTGTGCATTGCGACAATTCATTATAACACCTTTTTCCCTTTCATTTGTGATTCTTGTATTCTTCTTAATAATACCCTTCTCTTTCACCATTTATTTATGTTTTCAATTATCTTCCTTACTTTCAGCCCCTTTTCCAAAATAGTGGACACTAAACACAGGATCGTTTGTATACTCTGGGCTGCCTTTATTTTATTGACATGACCTGGATGTTCATTTTTACGGCAGCCCTTCTTTTATTTCTATTGTCCAGGAGAAGCAGCCATCTTTTGGAGCACACCCAGCCATCTTCACTCAGCTCTCCTTTCAAGCAGTATTGTCTGCTGTCCGGGAAGATCTTGTGATACTCCTCTGGAGACCTGTTTACATTTCAGAAGCGGCTCACTCTGCCTTGCTTACAATACCAGCTGTGCGCCCCTATGATAGGGCATTTATTCCTACATCATTTCTTTACCGACCGATTTTTTTTGACTGACATTACTTTCTGACACCTCACCTTAGATCCCCCTGGACCCTCTCTAAACCACACTGGCAATTTTTGACGACTTTAGGAGTCTATATAATCCTTGCACAGGCAATTTTGAGACTCTTGAGATTTACTCTAATCCCATTCACTATGTACTTCCCCATTTTCCCCACCATTTTGGCTATCTTGTGTATTTTGAATCTATAGTTGTAGCTGAATTGAGCCCATTGGTGCTTTCAGCAATGTTTAATTAGTGCCCAGTGAGTATCCACTCATTGTATACATTGGAATCACATACTATGGCCTTCTCTACTCTAACACTATATTTCCTGTGCTCTCTTTCAGTTCTCCATTTTTCTCGGGGCTCATGTATTTTTAGACTCTTGATGATAATGATCCTTCTATCTGTCAAAGGATCTGAACGTCGTTGAGTAGTTCTACGGACCCAATTTGGTTGTACATAAGAATAAAATGGGATGTGTTGTTCTTGCTTGAAACACACTCTTGATTATGTATTGTCACACGTGTGTATCACTTGTATGAGAGCACCGAGCACGTTTCTCACCACACACCCACTGCACTGTCGTATTGTTTTTAATGTTTTTTTATATACAATTAAATACATTTATCATTTGATGTATTTGTACATTGATTGTGATATCTATGGTCTTTGGACCACTATTCTTCACATATAAACTTACCCAAGGTCCCTGACGACACCCGGGTTCCCGTGTTACCTATAACGTAGTCACCTTTGTGCACAGCATTTCACACTCCATTCAAGTCCTGTGTTAAGGGCATGGCACTGCCTTTGGAGAGGCCATACTCTGGCATAGAGTGCTTCTCTTCCCTATGCTGATTCATCCCACTGAACCAATGGATAATGAATGTTGTCTGATCTATGTATGAATGATACAGTCCTCAATGTCTGAGGCGGTGGCCTTTTGGTATTGGTATATGGTGTGGTGTGTGTATGACCGCTAACGCTTCCTCCAATCACAGCAAAAAAGGCAAGAATTGGGTGCAGGGCTTTTCAGTACAAATGACAGAGGTCTGGAATACTCCACCTGGTTTAGCCATCACAAACTCACAATTAAAAACAATAGAAAACATTCACTACAAAATTTCTGCTTCACAAAGATCTTTTTTTAAACTGATTCTCAAAAAGCCCTGGGCGCATGCTAATATTTGAGGCAAATTCCAACATGTCTGGTGTGGAATTCAGAAAGGATCCTAGGAATGCTCCTGGGAAATTGTGGCTGTCAACGTATTCCATGAGTACTTCTGAAACTATATTGTGTATTCTAAGTTACACACAGATTTTAAATTGCTTAAATATACAGGGTGCACTCTGCAGAAATACCTTGCAATAGTGCAGTGCCACATAAAACTGTGTTTTTTCACAGAAACAATATTTTCCCCATAATAAAAAAAAAAAATCTGTGTGCCCACAAAAATTCAGCAATTTCCATCCCCCATCCCTTTTCTGAATATGGATTTACTCCTTCTCTCGAAAGGAACACATTTCTGCCTGTGCTGCGAGTAAGAGTATGGACCATGAAAAGGTTTGTGAACCCCTCAAAAACATATGTTTGTTTCCACTCCTACCCTAGAAAACCCACTCCTTACTCCTAAGAGCACATTTACTTCCAGAAGCAAGTGCTTATTAGTACACTTTTTAGGAACTTAAAACCATAAGTTGTGACACTTGAAAGAAAATGCATTGAGAATCAAAATTAAGAAAGTAAATGTGCTACCATACACTTACAGTCCTTCTGTTTAGCAATGTCATCCTAGCAGTCAGTCACCACAGTAGACAAGCCCTCTCTTAATGCTCATTGGCCAGGATCATTGGAAGAATTGTCAGATTAGGTCAAGTTGTCCATGTTAGGTCTGGTTCAGACAGCTAGTCTCTAAGCAGCTGTGCCTCACTCTGGGCTTAGGCAATGTTTACGAGGAAATACCGGGGGTTCTGAATTACCGGTTCCTCCAGGTATCTCCACACCTACATCCACCTACTATACGTTAACATCAGGGAACGGTAAATAACCAAGCAGGCCCATTTTCCTAGGCAGAAATTCCATTTTCCATGAGGATTAACAGTCCCATTCAACCCCTGCCTGTGCAATAAATGGCAGGGAGGGGTGGTGGTGGGATGGGGCGTGGGAGGAGTGGCAGTGCGGGATGGGGTGTGGGAGGGGTGGTGGGATGGGGAGTGGGAGGGGTGGTGATGGTGCGGATGGGGTGTGGGAGGGGTGGTGGTGCGGGATGAGGTGTGTGAGGGGTGGTGGTGCAGGATGGGGTGTGGGAGGGGTGGTGGTATGGGATGGGGAGTGGGAGGGGTGGTGATGGTGCGGATGGGGTGTGGGGGGGTTGCTGGTGCGGGATGGGGTGTGTGAGGTGTAGTGGTGCGAGATGGGGTGTGGGAGGGGTGGTGGTGGGGGATGGGGTGTGGGAGAGTTGCTGAGGACGGCAGAGGGCAGGGGAGGATGAGGCCTGGCAAGAGAGAGGATGACATGCTCCCCTGTGCCAAGGTGGAGGGGGCAGGGGTAGACGCAGCAGGGCTTGGGAGAGCTGCCAATGCTTGTTAAGTTGTAACTTCAGGAATCAATAGTTTTATAAATCGTAGGGAGAGAAGGGCATCAGACTGACACCCTGCCAATGTTGTGAGGTCCATGTATGATTAACTGTTCCAGTCCAAGCTTTTTAAACTGCATTCTGGGAGTTGTAGTCTTCTTTGCCTCATTATAAAATTAGCCCTACAGTCCCAGAAGTCATGCTAACCCTATTTAAGGTAAGAAGCTGTTTTCTTCTATCGGACGTCTGCCTTCAAACTGAAATCAGTGACTGGAGCCCAGGCACTCCCGGGGGGGCTGCACGGAAGGAATCTATCTGTCCATCAGAGGGAGGGGGTCGTTACTCCCAGAAAAGAAGAGATCAATGCATGTCTTTGATAAGCAAACAGAACTTGTATGTACCAGAAAAACAAGAAAACGTCCTACAGCACACCCAGTTGTTGCTCGGATAGGTCGACAAACTGCCCATACATTCCAAAAAACAATGTGAGATAATTAAGAAGAAAGAGGTAATTGAAGTTTGTAGATTCTATAACGACCTGAGTGCGCCTAACAAGCTGAAGAAAAAAATTCTTCGTAATGGACATTAGTGAAATCAAACACATGTCCGTGAATAAACTAAACTTGGCATTCGGATTAAGATCTGGCGTAACGAAATTTGACAGGGCCCCCCTGCAAGATGCATGGAGGGGCCCCCGCTCCTAAGTTTACCTGGAACTCTCGGGCGAAAGTACTGTGCTGAGGGGGCCCCCTGCAGCTCGGGGCTCTCCCCGCACCACGGGGGCCTGTGTCACGCCCCATCTGGTGGGCGTTACCTTACAAAGAGGGAAAACCAGTTTCGTGGCTTTTTTTCGAAACTGTTCAAACGTGTTCGGTCTCAAGAAACCAGGTGCAGCTTTTGCCTGAAGGAAAAGGGAGGGGCTGGGAGGGCTTTAAATAGGGCTGCGACATCGCCATTCACCTCCCTTCCAGTATACCTGCGCCTTTTTCCTACGGCTTGTGGTTGAGGTAAGGTTCATGCGTAGTTGCCAGTACGCTCTGCTTGACACCGATTACAAGGAGGCTGGATGTTGGGGGGTACCTTGTTGTGGAAATGTTGTTCATGGCCAGTATTCAGGGGTCTGGCTTATACGCATATTTGTGGCAGGAATAGGGAATGAGATTCGGGCCAGTATTTACTATCAGTGCGCGGCATCCTCATTCCGGAACAAACCTGCTTCCGTTTTCCACCGACTCTGAGCGGTGCTGAAGGCCGGAAGAGCGTGAGGGCACAGCAGACGCCGTGGGCTGGCAGGAGAGGGCATTCCGTGCTTCCCTCATGCCATGCAGAGACGTTTTAAGGCGTGGCCAAAATGGGCACTCGCTCAGGTTCCCCACCTTGCAAGGGTCCCCGTGAGAGTGAACCTCTCTCTCTTTGGCCTCTGTCTATTCTATTTTTTTGATCTAAACATCTTTGCCTGACGCGATTATGCAGTGTCATCTTAAGGATTTTGGGGGCCCAGGCAAGACCTATTTAATTTAAACTGTTTTTGTGTGACCCTGTTAAAGATTAACATCATTTAGTAATGTCTGGCACCATGTGGGCTAAAGTTGGAAGGTGATGGGTAATACAGTTCAAAGCTGTTCTGTACAGGGGATCCAAAATATATTTTTCCCGGGGCCACAGAATCCTTACCACTGATGCATGAAAAGGGGGCTGGAAAGCGCCTAGACGCCAAAGCCAGGCGCTGCCTAAATCTTGAGCGTGCTGTGATTTACCGGCCACATTTACCAGCTGGTAAAATCGGTTCTGGTTTTCACGCACCTGGGAAATCTTTAAGCGGGAACACCAGGCCGGTTATGATTGGGCGAAGCAGGACACTACGTAGGAATACCGCTCGACCCGACTTGTAATGGAGCCTTTGGGGTCTCATCTGGGGGACGACAATGTGGTTGACCAGGTGACCTCAAACGTGCGTTAATGATAACGTTGGCTTTTCTGAACGCCCCGCAGATTGAATTGTCATTGCTGTCCAATGAATAGAGGTCAGGGTTGTATTCTAAGCAAGAGGCTTCTTTGGAATTATAAAATATCAACAATACATTCGCAGGCACGACAACCAGATGACTGTATGTATCCACAAACATTTTTTCTAGTCCTGGGCTTTTCATTGCTATCAATGTGCGCTCTCGGAGTTCTGCAGAAGTTTTCTGCCGGTGTCCTAACCATGGAAGCTCCCCCTTATGTCCGCTTCCCTCAAAATTGGAGTAGTGTAGAAATATGCTAAAATATTTTAAAACCGGATCATTTACTATTCCAATACTGTCGTTGGTTATTTGGGGAAAGAGCATTTTTGGGTGCCTTGCGAGTGGAAGAGTGAAATGTAGGCATGGTAAAGTGAATTCAAAAACTTACTAGAGCTGGTCGGGCGTGGAAGGATGGGCTCACTCAATGTAGGGTGTGGAAGGTTGGGCTCACTAAAGCTGCAGTGCGCAGGAGGATGGGCTGAAAAGCTGTAGGGCGTGGAAGGATGGGCTCACTGAAGCTGGTAGGGCGTGGAAGGATGGGCTCACTGAAGCTGGTAGGGCGTGGAAGGATGGGCTCACTGAAGCTGGTAGGGCGAGGAAGGATGAGCTCGCTAAAGCTGGTAGGGTGTGAAGGGATGGGCTCACTAAAGCTGGTAGGGTGTGAAGGGATGGGCTCACTAAAGCTGGTAGGGAGTGGAAGGGGTGGGCTCACTAAAGCTGGTAGGGCGTGGAAGCGATGGGCTCACTAAAGCTGGTAGGGCGTGGAAGGGATGGGCTCACTAAAGCTGGTAGGGCGTGGAAGGGATGGGCTCACTAAAGCTGGTAGGGCGTGGAAGGGATGGGCTCACTAAAGCTGGTAGGGCGTGGAAGGGATGGCTCACTAAAGCTGGTAGGGCGTGGAAGGGGTGGGCTCACTAAAGCTGGTAGGGCGTGGAAGGGGTGGGCTCACTAAAGCTGGTAGGGCGTGGAAGGGGTGGGCTCACTAAAGCTGGTAGGGCGTGGAAGGGATGGGCTCGCTAAAGCTGGTAGGGCGTGGAAGGGATGGCTCGCTAAAGCTGGTAGGGTGTGGAAGGGTGGGCTCGCTAAAGCTGGTAGGGCGTGGAAGGGTGGGCTCGCTAAAGCTGGTAGGGCGTGGAAGGGTGGGCTCGCTAAAGCTGTTGGGCGTGGAAGGGTGGGCTCGCTAAAGCTGTTGGGCGTGGAAGGGTGGGCTCGCTAAAGCTGTTGGGCGTGGAAGGGTGGGCTCGCTAAAGCTGTTGGGCGTGGAAGGGTGGGCTCGCTAAAGCTGTTGGGCGTGGAAGGGTGGGCTCGCTAAAGCTGTTGGGCGTGGAAGGGTGGGCTCGCTAAAGCTGTTGGGCGTGGAAGGGTGGGCTCGCTAAAGCTGTTGGGCGTGGAAGGGTGGGCTCGCTAAAGCTGTTGGGCGTGGAAGGGTGGGCTCGCTAAAGTTGGTTGGGCGTGGAAGAATGGGCTAGCTAAAGTTGGTAGGGCGTGGAAAGATGGGCTCACTAAAGCTGGTAGGGCGTGGAAAGATGGGCTTACTAAAGCTGGTAGGGCGTGGAAAGATGGGCTCACTAAAGCTGGTAGGGCGTGGAAAGATGGGCTCACTAAAGCTGGTAGGGCGTGGAAAGATGGGCTCACTAAAGCTGGTAGGGCGTGGAAAGATGGGCTCACTAAAGCTGGTAGGGCGTGGAAGGATGGGCTCACTAAAGCTGGTAGGGCGTGGAAGGATGGGCTCACTAAAGCTGGTAGGGCGTGGAAGGATGGGCTCACTAAAGCTGGTAGGGCGTGGAAGGATGGGCTCACTAAAGCTGGTAGGGCGTGGAAGGATGGGCTCACTAAAGCTGGTAGGGCGTGGAAGGATGGGCTCACTAAAGCTGGTAGGGCGTGGAAGGATGGGCTCACTAAAGCTGGTAGGGCGTGGAAGGATGGGCTCACTAAAGCTGGTAGGGCGTGGAAGGATGGGCTCACTAAAGCTGGTAGGGCGTGGAAGGATGGGCTCACTAAAGCTGGTAGGGCGTGGAAGGATGGGCTCACTAAAGCTGGTAGGGCGTGGAAGGATGGGCTCATTAAAGTTGGTAGGGCATGGAAGAATGGGCTCACTAAAATTGTAGTGCGCAGAAGGATGGGCTCACTAAAGCTGGTAGGGCGTGGAAGGATGGGCTCACTAAAATTGTAGTGCGCAGAAGGATGGGCTCACTAAAGCTGGTAGGGCGTGGAAGGATGGGCTCACTAAAGCTGGTTGGGTGTAAAAGGATGGGCTCACTAAAGCTGTAGGGCGTGGAAGGATGGGCTCACTAAAGCTGTAGGGCGTGGAAAGATGGGCTTACTAAACCTGTGGGAGCATGGTAGGATGGGCTCACTAAAGCTGGTAGGGCGTGGAAGGATGGGCTCACTAACGCTGGTAGGGCCTGGAAGGAGGGGCTCACTAAAGCTGTAGGGCATGGAAAGATGGGCTCACTAACGCTGGTAGGGCCTGGAAGGAGGGGCTCACTAAAGCTGTAGGGCGTGGAAAGATGGGCTCACTAAAGCTAGTAGGACGTGGAAGGATGGGCAGCTTCAGTAGACCGAACACCACCCTTCTTTGTGTTAGGAGCACTGCCCCTGCTGACAGAGCTGCTCTACCCGCATTTAACAACAAAGACAAATAAAATTCAGCAGTCACTAAAATATCGCACGTCCCTGATAAAACTCTACAGTGGTGGATGCTAAACCCATGGTAACCTGATGTTCAAAACGCTGTACCAGCTTGCACTAGAAGGCATTAAATTACCCTAATATATGCACTGAAAATGCACCGGCAAAATCTCACACAATTACCATCATGCTTAGTGTACAGTACACGGGTACTGTTTTGCACTAATGTTTAAGGCCTGCAGGTACTCCCAAACTACACTCTTCTAATTAATGTACCGCTTTTGCAAAGTTGACTCAACAGTGGTTACCTGTGGGTGTTTGCTGGCAGTCATCCATCTTTAAACAAGGCCTCCTGCCGCACTCCTCTGCCTAGAAATCCTTCACTCTTCACCTCTCCCTTGTATACCCTGCTCTTCTGACGTGACTGATTGCAGACATTGGCATTACCAGAGCTGGTTTATCAATATTAGTCCCCGCATTTGCCTTGTCATCAGAGGGGTGATGTTATCCAGGGTAGTGAGGAGTCCAACCTCTTGCCTGAACCTTCTCAATGAATCCCCAGCAGGGTGTTACTACAGGGATGTCCACATTTTGTGTTCCCATTTTTTTCCACACTTTGAAGTTCTTGGTTTACATTTGATTGCAGTTTTTCTCCTCCTAGTCAATTCTCGCCACTTAACCAGATCTTTTTCACTCTAACCAAGCTCTGCCAAGAAACAAAAGGTTTACAGAATGTTTCTTTGCAAGTGTATATTTGCGGAGTCTTTTAGGCACAGAAGCTTTGTGGAGGAGATCGTACTCAGAACAATTTTATTAGTATTATCTGACACTAATTGTCCCAGAAGTCATGATGTTGAGAGAGGAAACATTTGGCACATTTTCCAAAGACCTTCATGAAGGTTGCCAAAAAAAACAAAAACATTGCACCCACCTGCCTAGAAGGCACTACGGTCTGTGGCTGATTCACACCTGTCTAAGTCCTCCTAAAGAGATCATCAGTTGTTGTTGGTAGGCAATCCGACCTAAGGCCGACTTTACCCTTTAACTGGATCACTTGTTAGGGTGCGGTCATCCAGTGCGGTGTGGAATCCACCAATGAAGGCTTCAAAGGGATCTGGTCTGTCCAATGCCTCCATCTGACATGGACATGATGGGGCTTTTGGAAACAAAGTAAGTTATTACAGCCCTGAGTACAACAGAACTTTCTAACTGTGTGCTCCAATATAGTTGAGGCCATTAACTCTTTACCTGGCTTATTCAGGATCTCCCACAATAATGGCCCTCCCATGGGAAATTAATCTACTGCCTGGTTGATCCCTACCCTTCCATCATCAACATTCCTGCTCCACCACTCTCACTTAACTCTATGCTTTGCCGACATTTTTGTTACGTCGGCATCAACTCATGTAATTTGTAGGATTTCATGTTACACCAGGTACGCGACATTCCCAAAACGATGTCACGTCCCGTAATTATGAGTTTGTTCAGGTAAAAATCCTATCGCATGGGGACACGGTGAATGAATAGAACGTGAGCAGCTGTTGTTCATGGCACTTGTGTGTCTTGCAGGTTTTTTTTTTTTTTTTACACAAAATGCATTCTTGCACCCAAAAAGGGTGCAAAACGCATTTTGCAATAAAATATGGTTATAAATGCAGCATTGCATGTAATTTTTCCTAAATTTCGTGTAATTACTCAAAAGGACATTTCGTGAATTTCGCACACCCCTACCTAATTCTGGTGACCTGTCCCAGGTAGGTATTGTATAATGTACACTTAAGCTCTTGCAAATATTACACCTTATGATTAGTTAGGAAGCCTTCACCACCTGTGTTGGGATAGGCGTGTGTGTAGACATTGTTTTAGTGCCCACACTTAATTTTGTAAATATTTAATTTCTATCCTTTAGCATTATTTTAACATAATCATTTAACCATATAACTATTGGGAATGCTACAGGGCCAACTTAGCTGGCAGGCAACAGACTGTTTATAATTCTTGCTTTAGAGCACTTGCAGATAATGGACAGCAAGGGTGATGGGGGGACCCTTTTCCAGTTGAGCGTGAAAGCATTGTTTAGGGATGTGATCTTCCATAGTGCTAGTGTTTGAGGGGTTTCTTGGGGAGAAACTTTTGTTTTACTTTCTATCCTGGGGATGCAATGGGCTTGTGCCGGTATTTTGTGCTTCCGGGGCACTGCTATGTTACAGAAGGGGCCGCAAATTATTGGGCAGACCTTTCTTTAACATAGATTGTGCCAGTGTAAAATGTACCCTGGAGCAATCCCAAGGGGGCATTCCCATTGTTATATGGGGACATGATTCCATGAAAGACAGGAAAACCTTTGCTGTTGCGCCCATGCTGTATTACAGATGCAGGCGCAATGGCAAACAAGCCTTCTGGAAGTGCACCACACAGGAGGTGGCATCCACTTACTGTGCCCCCCTAGGACATCCTATAGAAAGAGGGCTCAGAGGTTTCACAGCCTCAAGGCATTCCCCACAGGTGGTTGCAATTACACACTGCACCTACCAGCTGGGGGATCTCTGTCCCCTCTTAAAAATGGGGGAGGGGCTGCTTCCATTCTACTGCGTATCTGCGTCCTGTCGCTATCATATAAACTTAAGGACTCTGACCAAGGGATGGCTTCATAACTAGTTGCTCAGTATTTTATTGATTTGTTTTGGACACATCAAATTTGAACCTGGTTATTGAAGACCTCAAAAGAAATTAACAAGGCAAGAACTGCCACCTCTATAATGGACCTCTGACTATAGCCATATTACCACCATCAAGGCTGAAGGACCCTGAAGAATCCACACTGATTCACATTAGTTTGAAACCTAACTTTATTGCAGCCCCAGGAGCAGAGGCCCACTGGCTCCAGGATAATCAACCACGAGCAGCTCACCGCTCTTTCTAGTCTCTAACTCTAAGGTTTAAGCAGCACTGTGCTCTCTATTCCATGAAAGAACTTGGAATACAGAATTAACACCACAACACTCCCAGGCAAGAGCTTGTTTGCATAAGTCTCTTACAAAACTTCTTCTAAAGCATCCATGTTCCAATTGATGTTGCTAAACCAAATCTTACTTGTCTGGTCCACCTTGAAGAAACTTCACTTGGAGACATTGCAAATGGTATACTAGCCTCTGATCTGCAGTAGGTGCATTAGGAGACTGGGCTGTGTCGACCTGCAGAAATGTGATCCACTCAGTCAGACTTAACAATGGAGAGAGCAAGATCACACAAAGACAGTAAATCTAGGAGGAGGCAGATGAAATGGAACTAGAGATTGTGGGGGCAAGATCGTGTTTGCATATGAAATTGTTATCGAAATGCACTTTTGTGTTTTGTGTCTTGGGCATGTTATATATTGGCTCAGTGGCTGGTAATTCAAGCAGGGGGCGGGTGGGCCACACATGCACAAACATACTCAAACTCATCGTCCTACATGCACGCTCACTCACACTCCTCTATTCACAAGTGCACAACTGCACACACATACATCCACCAGTCACAAGCACATACACATGCACACACCCATTCACAGTACATACACACACACAAATACATACATACATACACACATGCATGCACTAAACATTAAAAAATAAAAACTTGCCTGGAGCGGTAATCTCAGATGGTGAGGGGGGAACGCATGGTGGGTCCTAGAGGTTTAGGACTACAGTCTCATCATTGACTGACCTTGTTATGGTCAGCCAATGAGGAGGCAGCAGTCCCTTACTCAGTGTGGGATGGGGACAGCAAGACTGCTCACCCCACCCAACTCTGACGAGGTGTGTCTGATGGACAGTCTGCCCTGGGCACTTCAGGGCTCAAAACTACACCACCTAGGTCTAGAGTATATCTATGACGCACTCCCTCGTCAAGAGGGGGAGAACCTCCAAGCGCTTTGCTAGACTGAGGAGGTCCAGAGGCAATTTAAGGCACGGGTAAAGTGGGCAATTGCCGAGGGCCCCCATCCTCCAAAGGGCCCCCTGAAAAAGTAATTGTTCCCTCTTTGATGTCTGTCTAATCTATTTCTCTATCGGTCTATCTCTAACTTTGACTCTGTCTCTCTACCCCGTGTAATCTTAAGGGCTTTTGGGGTTCGAGGAAAGACACATTTCAATTGCTTTTGTGCTTACAGGGCCCCCCAAAATATGCCTTGCCCGGGGCCCCCCAAATCCTTAACATGACACTGAGGAGGTCGTGCCCATAGGGCTTTGAAATCTTTGGCCCGGCAATGTCCAGCTCAGGCAGCCAGACGCCTGGGCATTTACCACATGTACAGTGCCTGGATGCCTGACCTGAAGAATGTCTGTGAGACTGACCTTTGCTCAGCCTGACGGACACTTCATATCTGCAAAAAAGGTAGGTGGGGCCCCTCTGCCCTATTGGACGGGCCGCTACTGCTTTGGAGAAGCCCAAAAAAGGAGCAAATCATAGAGGATCAAAATAAAAGAACTGTGCTTGACACTGACAAATAGACGTAGGCAGAAGCTGGCCTTTGCACTAGGAAAGCGAAACTGCATCATTTTCTTTTTGGCTATAATTTCCCTAAGCAAAATTTGCAAAATAATGATTTAAATTTAAAAAGAGTTTGTCTCTTGCGTGACTTTTTAAACGAACAAGTCTTGTATGATCCTGACAGGAAACTTGGTCATGTAGAGAACCCTGCTAGTATATTTTTTGCGCAAACCAGTCTCCCTCCAGCAAAACGTACATGAAATTTCACGTAACACGCAATATGTCAATTTCACCAAAGTAATTACAATTTAGCCCAGGCAAGGCCTGTTTGGAGCGCACCAGTCATCAAGATGCGTCAGAGTTATACATTGGGCTGGACCAGAGGATGAGAGGGGACTGTAGGTAGTTCTCCCTTAATGGTCAGAGGGTCATTACTGCTTGATAAAGAATATCTTTGCCATTTTATGGCCTAAACGCTGACTGTGGTATTACTTTCTTTACAGATCGAAGCACCAGTTATGACGACTCTGGAACAGCTCTGTGGGACCATGCTCCAGAAATTCAAAAAATACTCTGGAGCAGATGGCAAGAGTGGTGAACTCAACCAGGCCGAGTTGAAACTTCTTGTGAAGTCTGAGTTCCCATCTTTATGTGTGAGTACATTCTGGAATGAAGATTGGCTATAGTGGGAAGTTTATTTCCCCTTTTCATAGATCTGACATTTACAACCAATCTGTACTTTGTTTGGTCCAAAGCTTCTTGTAATTATCCACCTGGTTCCTCTTAATGTGCCAGGTTGAGTGCTGCAATAGTCACTTTATTCCACTTTATGCCAATTTGGTGATGCTTTTTTGACCTCTCCACTGTCTACCCAGAACGATTCTGTATAAACTTTAGAACAAAGGTTTCCTTGAAAGAATGAGGCTGATGGTGTTGGTACTGGTGTCAATGTAGAGATTATCTTGTGCTTGATTCCCTGCCTAATGCTCTCCTTTTCAACATGTGGCCATACTTCAACCCGAATTTCATCATGAAGATGAATGGCATCTGCCAACATCCCTTGTGGTTTAAGTATAGTACTGATGTTTCGCATCACAGCTGGAAAGAAATGACCATAGTCTGCTTTAGTAATAGCATTCAACATCTAGCTCTTTTACAAGACCTAAAGAGCAGTCCTAGGGCCAGGTCCTAAATGACCCCATTGGGAGGGCCATTGGAAACCACATGTGCTGTAGACAGCCAGGGCCCGATTCACAAAGGTTAACTGAGTCGAAAGACTAACTTCATGACTTTCAGTATTGACAAAGGGCATTTACGAGTAGTAAAGTTAGACTTTTGTCTCAGTTTAACTTAAGTTTTGGTCTCAGTTAGACTTAAGACCAAAACTTAAGTTAAACTGAGACAAAAGTCTAACTTTACTACTCGTAAATGCCCTTTGTCAATACCGAACGTCGTAAAGTTAGACTTTCGTCTCAGTTTACCTTTGTGAATCGGGCCTCCTGAGTGTGTGTGCAAATTCTCAGAAAGAAGATAGTGGGAAGAAGATCCTGGCTAAAATAGCATTCCAAGACATTCACTCCCGAGCCAGCCCTAAAAGTGGAGAACTCCTTTCTCCAGGATATATGGGCACCATTCATACAAACTGCCTGTTCAAACAAGCAACATTGTGGTCTAGTCCTGACTATCTAGAGCGGGTATGTACTTCCACCACCGATTTTGTATTTGCACATCACAGGCTTGTTGCTGGACCTCGCCATGTCCCCGCAGATTCAGCATGGATTGTATGGTATGTCTTAGAACTTTCTACTGGTGCCTGTGGGTGAGGAGAGGGCTCATGGATGTTATGCGGAACCAGGGAGGCTAAAAGAGGAAGGGTCCCCTTTATTAACAAAGAGGGTTCTTGTGCAGGAATGCAAGCTTCCCAGGTAATGACCATAGTTTATGATTAATCCACCTTCACCTTGTCTTTGAAGCGCTTACTCTCTCTAGTGAGGGACTCTGGAAGCGTCAATACACTCAGTGCGGTGGTCTTGTCTGTTTCAGCTGAGCAGGTTCTCCTTTAAGGCTGCTGGTGACTAACGGCAGCAACCCCAAGGACAGAGCTTTAGGTTTGATCCCTACCTAGGAGCAAATAAGTTGGACTGCTCGATGAAGCTACTTTTAGATGCCTCGAAAGAGCAGCCACCTAGAAGGCAGAGTGGACAAATCAACTCTGAGACTGAAATGGGTCCACAGAATCTGCCAGGGTACGGGGATTGAGCAATCCATGCGAATGGACTCCTCCCATCTTAGGGGCTGGCCCGCCAGGGCAAAACTAATACCTGGGTCTCCAGGGGCAGGACTTCTGTGTCCTGAATATACTGACGACTGGGGGAGGGGGAGACACCTTCTAAGCCATGCTCACAGTGAGAGAGCAGAACATGCTGCAAGTAAGTAATGTACTTCACTTTTATAGAACTTCCTACTGATTGTTGCCACCCCTCCTCTTCTGCAGGGCTCTGGGAAAGATGACAAGGCGGTGGAAGAAGTGATGAAAATGATGGACATGGATGGAGACAAGAAGGTTACCTACAAGGAGTTTGCCATGTTTCTGGCTATTCTGAGTATGATAATGGAAGAAGGAGCCTGATAAAAATGGTGGTCTGAGTTGAATAAAAAATATTTTTCACACCTTTTTGTTTATATTTTCTTGTTTAAAAAAAGTGCCTGTTTTTGCAGTGAGGTTGCTAAATAGTCAATAGTTAAGGGGAGATATCCTGAAGTGTTTCTTGTTTCCATAGAGGGAGGGAGTGGAAACTACAGTAACACAAGGCAAAAGAAATTGGGAACCAGGAGTTTGCTGGTCTACTCTGCTGGGTTGGGGCCTCACCAAAGACCGCTTTAGATGTATGGGAGAGCTTGTGTTACCAATACTTTAAATGGTGAATATAAGGAGTGCTGCAGAGGGAGTGGCTGCCCTGACCTGTTCAGCCATTGGCTCTAATGGATTTGTAATGGTTTGCCATTGCTTGGATGAGCTGTCAATCAACCACATGGCGTTTCAGGGAAGGATATGTTGTCCCATTACTCTTCCCTTTAGGTTGTGGTACTTGGACAAGATGAAGTAGTCATAGACGTCTCTGTCCCTTGTTCTAAACCATTCTACCTCACCACTCTTGCTTCTCTGTCAATGTGTATTTCTGTTCCTTTTTTGCTCAACTTGCTGCACTCCTCACACTGTGATTTTGCGTTCCCTCGCTTGCTTTTTTCTTTTTCCCACCTTCATGCACTCACAGCTTTCCTCAACTCCAGTGCTTTCTCTTGCCATCATTTTTGTGTATTGCTCCTGTCTTTCTATTCCAGCAGTCCATGTTCTTCCATGGTAACCAGGATGACCTCCTCACTGCTGACCCTATCTCCAGTCCTGAACATTTCACTACAAAGGATTGAATTCTGCTGCTTTAGTCTCATTAGTTCAATGAAAGCAAAACGCAGAGGACATTAGGCTATCACACAGGTCCAGGATTGAAAACAGTGTCCATAATGACCTGAAGGGAGATGGTCACTCTAATCTTAATACCTGTCCTGCGCCGGCTGCGCTACGGAACCTCTCTGACTCTCATAAAGACACATCTGCAGTGTCGGTTCTTCTGTGGCCTTGTGGTGGCTCTTCACCTGTGCTCAGAGCCCCTGACTCTGCATGCTATGATGAGGCGTGAGTGTCCAAGCGGGCCTGGCAGCTGAGCCCTCTGTTGTCCTCATTCTCTCCAGGAGGCGGCGGTGTCTCCTACACTGGGATTCAGGGGAGAGGAGGCGGCTGCTGCAGGGGCGTGGCTGCTTACGGCCGCCCCACCCAATTTCCTGCTTCATGTCACAGGAACCTTGCCAACAAGGGTGGCTAGTTGAGCCATCTGGTGTGTACGGCATTGCTGGTCTTCATGGAGATTCAGGAAGGCATCAGAGCTGGGTTTCTGTTCGGATCCTATGCAGATGCACGTGATTGAGTCCTGCCTTGGCGTGTTGCTGCACCACTGTTAAGACTAATGTTAAACTTCCGCGCATTCTAACTTGCTAGCATGGGACTGAGATGTCTACAATGCATTACAGAGATTAGCACGCTTGAAATTGGCGAGCAGGAGTTTGCTGTGTGCTCTGCTCTTTTCTGGGTCTCACCAAAGACAAATACAGGTGTCTGGGAGAACTCATGATACCAATACTTTAAAAAATAAATATAAGTGTGGAAGAGGGATTGGCTGCCCTGTTCAGCCATTGCATCTAATCTAGTTGTGTAGGTTTGCCATTGCTTGGATGGGCTGTCAATGAAGCCTATGGCATTTCGTGGAACGTTATGTTCTCCATCACAGTTCCTTTTAGGTTTTGGTCATGGGACAAGATGAAGTAGTCGTGAGACATCTTTGCTACTTATTGTAAGTCATTGTAACTCACCGCTCTTACTTTGCCTCTGTCAAAGCTGTGTTGCCTTGATACCCATTCCTTGATTTTTATAAACTGATACAGCAGCCTGTGTGCAGGGCCTCACCAATCCTGACACTACAAGACCCTGTATCGAGGGCAGCTTTATAGTCACACTAAAGTACATGTAGTTGTCCAAACCAAGAAAGGCCAAAGTGTCAGCACTCTTGCTGGCTAACAATGCATACTCTGAT
Source organism: Calotriton arnoldi (assembly GCA_963921515.1). Classification (NCBI taxonomy): domain Eukaryota; kingdom Metazoa; phylum Chordata; class Amphibia; order Caudata; family Salamandridae; genus Calotriton; species Calotriton arnoldi. The sequence goes on along the minus strand of CAWUFW010017653.1, from coordinate 224,477 downwards.
ATAATGAAGACTGTGATGCTTATCTGCAGGGAAATAGGCCACACCCATCTCTGAGCCTCAGGCTCCTAACCCTACACCTCCTCACATACGACAAGCAGCATCCTCTCATCCATACATTCTGAAATGCCAAATAGGACCTTGGTACAAATTGGAGTACTTTTAGACTTTAATGGGGAATTGGGAGTTAAAACAAAATTTTAATACAATATGCCTGAGAGGCCTAACTAGTTTGACTAGTCTGGGTGTGCTTGTGTTTGTTATCATCGGGCCTGGCAGTTTGAACCAGTCTGTTCCTATTGGAGCAGGGATATGGCTGATTTGCATATGGCTAGGCCCTGTCTGAAGTAGCATACTAGGAGAAAAATGAATGATCAACTGGAATATGGATCTGGGTGATTTGTAGCAGCTTAGACTTTGCAAGCATTCCTCACTACCACCTTTCGTTGTTTTAATGTGATGCCCTATATGTGAGGAGTATGACCAGGCCTTGGTACTGTGCTCACTGTGTCACTGGATCTAATGTACACCTCCGTGATGAGGTCCAACAAGTCTAAAACCAGTCTTTGGTTGCTTGTGTTCCATTCAGAGGTGATGTGGCCTCGCAGGTCGGGCTGACTGTTCCTACTGAAGCACAGCCAAAACTGATAGCATATAGATGATTCTTATCTGGAGTGGCGCAATGGCTAATAAATAACTGAATGGACTTTGGCTTAAGCGACTAATAGTGGCTGATTCCTTTTCAAGCATTCACCTTTGCGTTCTACCCACTGTGGAAAGTCTTTTTACCTCACTGCATCCACATGGGGTGGCTTTCATGGGAAAATGCAGTGGCGTAGCTTCATACGGCGATGGTGTTTTGTTACAAATCCACTAATAAATGCAGAAAGTCTGGTTGTGGGAAGCCCTGTTTGGTCTGACAGTCTGTCAACTTTCATATGGGTCTTACCTGTCTTATCAGTGATGTATGCTCTAGATGTTCACCAAACTTTCTTGGGACACTAAAAAAGAAGATGTAATGCTTGGTGTGGGTTTGCAGCACTGAGTTTATTTAGTTTTGTCTGCTCACATGGACTGAGTAACTCAGAGCAAAGGCAGAGCTCCTGGAGTGACAACAATGAAGTTCAGGGCACATCACAAGGCCCTGCAGATAGTGGAAAAGAAGAAACATGATATGCTGTGAGGTCTCTAAATTCTGTCAGAGTAGGAAGCCAAGGAGTGCAGGTTTGTGGGCCGGCATAATAAGACATTTAGGTAAAAACATTGAGAGAAAAAGGGAATGGGAGCTGATAAAGGTCCAGGGCATGTGCTCTGAAGCTATAATTAAATCAAAAAGGGGGTCACTGCTCCTATATTTATTTATTTTTTATTTTTTTTAGAGATAAAGATGCAAGAAAGATCTCGGTTCTGGGCAGAGAATTAGGGACCGTCAATAAGATTGTTACTTGTTGCTCTCACACATCCCTAAGGATGTCATAATTTATCATTGGGCAGGTGGTCCTCATGGGGCTGGTGCTGCAATGCCCTATGGGTCCCCCAAAGGGTCACTTAAGAGGATCTTTTGGTTTTACTGCTGTTTGATGAATGCAAGGGTGTCCAAGTGGGGTGGTTTGTAATGTGTGCAACGAAGTGAGATAAAACTGACAAGGGGATGTCCAATTAACCCTTAATATATAGACTCCTTTGCCAGGTTAAAAAACAAAGGGAGGTTGATGCTACTTTTAGGCGTTGTAACGTGCCCAAGTAACTCTGTGTAACTTTAGTGAGAGAGAACATGGGTCAACATGTTTCACGCCTCTGTGGTTTCCTAATGATCCGTGGTGCTTCTTCAGGACCAAAAAGGGGTAATCATCCTACTCCACATTTAAATCCTTATGAGTTGTCCCCCCTCTAATGGTTCTACCTACTTGTTTAGGGTTAAAATGATCGTCCAACCTAAAGAGGATGAAAAGAGAAAAAATGACAAAGACAATGTCACGGTTATTATGTTTCTGGCATAAGAAAACCTTAACCAGAAGGTCCCTCATAGTGGACCACTGTGTTCGTCAGGAACTGGAATAGTTACCAGACGTATAAACATACACTCAAACACAATATATAAAGAGTGATTCAATCATGCACCAGCCTATGTTAAAATCCTTAAACATTCAGTGATGCCAATCGTGTGGCAGCTTTGTGTTAGACATTCCTTAAATTGTGGTCACATGTTCACTTCAATTCATTAATGCCCCGTGATGTTTGGCAAATGCATTTTAGACACATCACGTTTGTAAAACGACGTATCAATTAGGTGAGGTAGGGCATGCTGTAGCACTAGCATGAATAGTTTGTGTTCATTCCGTTCCCTGATTATATAGTCTTACATAATCAGACGGTCTGGCATGCCTCATCGGTCGGGACCGAGGATGCGCACGGCTGTGGGCTAAAAATAAAGTGCGAGAAAGATACGTGCCTTGTACGAGTCTCTCTTGGAAGAGTGAAGCAGGAGAGGCCGTGTCGGCTGTAGCCCCCGATACCTCCAAATATTGCCAGATGGAGTACTCGTGGTTAAGAAGTGCGTCCCCCATCGCTACACCTACCTTCCTCCTCTGCTCACCCGGGTCAAGGCAGAGCGGGAGGGGCTGTCTGTTTGTCAATGCAATTCCGTTGTCGGCAGCTGGTCCGTTTTCTGTAGTTTTTCCAGAAGACACCAGCGCGCATGTCTGGTGGCCATCTTGGAGTGGTTTACACTTTGTACACCTTCCATTTCCTGATGCAGTGTCCAGCTGTTATGTGATATATAGTGCTGCCATCTATTTTATAAAAATAGTTTGAATCGTAATTGACGATGACACATTTGGTGGTATTCAGCCACCGTATTCAAGGGATAAAGTGAGCCTAATTAGTTTGTCTCACTTAGTTGTGTTTTATATAGAGTTGTATGGGCAAGTGTATTATAAGCCCTCATGAGTCGGGTATCTCTTAACTAGTGAAGTAAATACAGCTAAGGTGATTAATGTTAGATGCTTCCACAGGGGTCTGTCATCATGACTAAGTGATAATGACACATGTTTGGTGGTGTTAAGCCACTTTATTCAAGAGATAAAGTGAGCTAATCTGGCTTATGTCTCACTTAGTTGTATTTTATGGATTATTGTATGGGCAAGTGTATTATAAGGCCTCATGAATCAGGGGGGAGTATCTCTTAACTAGAGGAGTAAATACAGTACAGTGATTATTCTTATATGCTTCCACAATGGTCTATATCATTATGACTAAGTCAGGAGTCAAAAGTGAAATGAAAGTTCCTGGATATAAGGTGTATTTAATATCACTAGGTTACAGTTCAATCCAGGGTATCATCATTCAAGCCTTTGTTATTTGTATGAAGATGGAAACTCCAGCATTGGTCCCTTCTGAAGAGCGAGGTAGCATTCCACACTGGGTTTGCCTATAATACACTTGCCCATACAATACTCCATGAGACACAACTAAGTGAGACATAAACTAATTAAGCTCACTTTATCCCTTGAATAAGGTGGCTTATTAATACCACCAAACATGTGTCCTCTCTTACAATGATTGGATCTATTTTTATAAAATTGACGACCGCACTATATATCACTTAACAGCGTCACACTGCATCAGGAAATGGAGCATGTACAAAGTGTACACCTCTCCAAGATGGCCCCAAACATGCGTGCTGGCCGTCTTCCAGAAACACCACAGAAGACGGACAAGCTGCCAAAAACTGGAATTTCCTTGATAAACAAACTGCCCTTCCCACTCTGCCTTGATCCGGGCGAGCAAAGGAGGGTAGGTGTAGCGATCTGGATGCACTTAATTAGGAGTACTCCATCTGGCAATATTTTGTGGTATTGGGGGCTTCAGCCGACACACGGCCTCCCCCGCTCTTCTCTTCTGAGAGACTCGTACACTGCAAGTATCCCTCTCACTTTATTTTCAGCCACCAGCTGTGTGCATCCTCTGCACCGACCGATGAGATATAGCAGACCATCTGATAAGGCTATATAATTAGGGAACGGGGTGATCACAAATGATTCACGCTAGAGCTACAGCATGCCCTACCTCTCCTATTTGATACGTCGTTTTACAAATGCGATGTGTGTAAAATGCATTGGCCAAACATCACGGGGCATTAAGGAATTGAAGTCAACCTGTGACATCACAATTTGTTAAGGGATGTCTAACACAAAGTTGGAACGCGTTTGACATCACTGAATGTTTAAGGATTTTAACATAGGCTGGCACATGATTGAATCACTCTTTATAGCTTGTGTTTGTCTGCATATGTTTATAAAAATGGTAACTATTCCAGATCCTGACAAACACAGTGGTCCACTATTGGGGACCTTCTGGTTAATAAGGTTTCCTTATGCCAGAAAAATAATAACCTTGATATTGTCTGTCATTTTTTTCTATTCTCATCCTCTCTAGGTTGGACAATCATTTGAACCATAAACAAGTAGGTACCACCCTTTAGAGGGGGACCGCTCATAATGATTTAAATGCTGGGTAGGCTGATTACCCCGTTTTGGTCCTGAAGAAGAGCCACAGATAATTTAGAGACCACGGAGGTGCGAAACATGTTGACCCGTGTTCTCACTAAAGTTACACAGAGCTACTTGGGCATATTACAACCTCTAAATGTAGCAACAAGCTCCTTTGTTTTTTTTAACCTGGTTGGGGAATCTATATATTAAAGGTTAATCTGAGATCCCCTAGTCAGTTTTAACTCACTTAGCCACACACACTACAAACCACCCCACTTGGACACCCTTGCACTCATCAAACAGCAGTAAAACCAAAAGATCTCCTCTAAAGTGACCCTTGGGGGGTACCTGTAGGGCATTGCAGGACTGCCCGACGATGAGCACCTGCCCGACGATGAAGCATGACATCTCTAGGGATGTGTGAGGGCAACAAGAAAGTCTTGTTGACTTTCCCTTATGCTCTGTCCAGAACCTAGATATCTTTATCTCCGAAAAACTAGGAACAGTGACCCCCTTTTTTGATTTAATTGTTTTGGGTCACTACAGTGCGTGTTGGGAAATCTAAGACTTATACCACCTAAATTTCACTGTCTAAGCTATGCCCTTGGGAAAAAGGCTACTTATGGTGTAGCAAACTCTAAATTCAGCTGGCTGAGCAGGAGAGGTACTTCCTTCACTGCTCTGGCTCTACAGCCTGCTAATCCCTTAATGCCCCTGTATCAAATAAATCCCATTTGATCCCCCTGGATGTTTTGCTTTTGGACTACCCAGTTTTGGACTTTTACTGAGAGAGTGAGCCTCACTCACTGAAAATTCTATGAAAGTTCTAACCGTCACTTTTTAAGATAAGGTCTGCTGCTGTGCAGGTAGGGTAAGAGGCTATGGGCTGGTTGCACATGAACAAGCGTGTGCACATATGTGCCAGCTGGGCATGTAAGACTACCGTCTAGCTCAGCCTGGTATATATGCACAGGTATCTTGTCGCAGATGGGTCCGTTCAAGGATTGGTACTGCCCTGGTATAGGCCTTATAGTCTGAGTGAGCACTCATAATGTACATCTGTAGAGACTACTAAAGTGTGTGCTTCAATGACTTGTACATGATGTGCAAAATCTGCACCAAAGTACAGTTACACTCTACTTAGCCTAAAGATAAAGGTCAGGTACCAATCCTAGAGTAATAATGTACCACAAATGCAGATTCAATGTAACATTTGTGCTATCTATGCTCATTCTGGACCATGAAGATTTGTCATAATACTCTAGCTCAGCTCAAAGTCAAAACTAGATTTCAGGTCTTTGCTCCCACTACTCTGCCAAGTTATTTACTCTGCTGGCCAGCAGGAGGATCAAAGGCCTCCTCCTCACACAATTGAGCCATTTGACAGGGTTTGTTCCTCTGAAAGGAAGGTGTAGGGACGGAATCTGCATGTGCTAAGTACCTTTCATATTACACCTGGCCTAAGAAGGCTCACTTCCACAGAAATGAAGGAAGACAGCCAGACCTCTTGAGCCAATCACAGGAGTGGCTTCCCTTTGAAAATTTTGAGGAAAGAGATCAGGCTGTTGTGGCAGTTGATGGGCATGGCTGAGACTCTTACGACCTCTGAGGGACAGTAGAGGGATATACCTGCTAAAGACAACACTGGAGTGATCCCCTGTTTGTTCTGTGGACTGGTCCTTCAGATGGGTGACATCCACCAGAATGAGACCACTGACTCAGCTGCTGAAACACGGTTGCCCTGCAGGACCGCCACAGCCATAGGACCTTGGGAGTGTGACAGGGAGGATACTCTGCTGTTGGGCTACATGGTGGTTGCTGAAGTAGCCCCCAGGTGAAGGGAGGTGCCGGGAGCCCCCACAGAGGCCAGTTGCACCACCAGGAGCTAAAAGGCAGACTGGCAGGCCCTCAGTTTTTCCTCATTAAAGGGAGAGCATAGTAAAAATCAAGCTCCACAGTAAGACAAACTTGAAGGCCTAAAGAGAATACTCCTGGTGGCTAGGGCGTGCCACCAGGAGTAAAATGACATCCAGATCATGGGAATCTGCCCAACGGGACTAGAGAAAGGGACCAGGAAATTCAGTCCTGTGGGGGCATTTGGTGGGAAATGGAGTGTACAGGGATCTGCTGCAATTTTTACCTTATCCCTTGGGGAGGGTGAAGTCACCAGGGGTCAGCACGCAAACAAATTGCTTCTCTCTATTTACCCCTCATATGCCCCCAAGTGCACAGGGGACAATGAAGTTAGTCGGCATTGCTGAGCTTGGTGTTGTATGGTCTCCCAGGGGCCTCAAACTCCACCTGGGACCAAAGAAGCAGAGAGCGGGGAGGCTCCTGTGGCAGGGCAGAGCCCCAGCAGTGAGGTGGTGTGTCTCAGCCAACCCTTGCTGATTTCTGGGAGGCAGAGAAATCACTACCCAGCAACAACCTGCTTGCCCAGAAGCAGGCAGGAGAATCAATCAATCAGGATTTATAAAGCACAGCAAATCACCTGTGAGGGTCTTGAGGCACTGGTGTTGCTGGTTGATTTACGGTGCTTTGTTCATTCGAACAGCCAGGTCTTGAGTCCTTTTCTGTATTCCCGGAGCGATGAGGCAGCCCTGAGGTGCAGAGTAAGGTCGTTCCAGGCTTTGGTTGCCAGGTGAGAGAAGGAGCGTCCTCCACTGTTGGCTGGACGGATTCGGGGGAGTGTCTGCGAGGAAGAGGGAGGCGGATTGCAGGTGTCTGGTTGGTTGGTGGAAGGTCATTTGTTTGTTGATATGTTGGTCCTTCGTTGTGCAGGGCTTTGTATGCGTGGGTCAACATCTTGAACTGACCATCTCTTCTGGATCAGGAGCCACTGTCGCTTCTTGAAGTTAGGAGTGATGCAAGTCTATCTGGGGAGGTCAAGGATGAGTCTTGCCACTGAGTTTTGTATTGTCTGTAATCTCTTCAGGTGGCTTGCAGTGATTCCTATGTGGAGAGTGTTCCTGTAGTCCAGCCTGCAGGTGATGAGGGCCTGAGTGACGGTCCTTTTGGTGTTGATTGGGAGCCACCTGAAAATCTTATGGAGAATGCATAGAGTGGAAGCAGGTGGATTCGACTGAGTTTACCTGTTTCTGCATAGATAACTTGCTGTCCAAGATGATGCTGAGGTTGCGGGCGTGGTCTGTCACGGCGGTGGAAGGACCGAGTTCAGCAGGCCACCAAGTGTCGTTTCCTGGCAAGGTGTTGTTCCCGAAGATGAGGACTTCCGTGTTGAGCTTGAGACAGTTATCTTTCATCCAGTTGATGAAGTTCATCATACATCTGTGGAAGTTGGCCTCTGGTGGTGGAGGGGTATTCTGACAGTGAGAGGATGAGCTGGGTGTGGTCAGTAAGAGATGATGTTGAATCCGTGCGATCTGATGGTGTTGGAAAGGGGGTTCATGTACGTGTTGAAAAGGGTGAGGCTGAGGAATGAGCCTTGTGAGACGCCGCAGATGATCTTCTTGGGTTCTGAGGTGAGCAGTGGGAGACAGGTTCTCTGGGTTCTTCCGGTGAGGTATGAAGCGATCCATTTGATGGCGTCTTCCTGGATTCTGATTTTGTGGAGTCTGTCAATCAAGATGGAATGGGAGATGGTGTTGAAGGTGGCTGACAGGTCTTGGAGGATGAGGGCTGCTGTTTCACAGTGGTCCAGAAGGGCCTTGATGTCGCTGGTGGCTGGGATCAGAGCTGTCTCAGTGCTGTGGTTGGCTCGGAATCCAGATTGAGAGGGGTCCAGGAGGTGGTAGTGTTCCAGGTGTTCTGTGAGTTGCTGGTTGATAGCCTTTTCAAGAACCCTCAACAGGAAGAGGAGCAGGGGAGATGGGCTGGTAGTTTTTCATTTCTGCTGGGTCAGCGGATGCTTCCTTCAGGAGGAGACTCACTTAAGCGTGTTTCCAGTTCTCAGGGAAGGAGGCCGTGGTGATGGAGGTGTTCTGGACTATTTTGGACTTCGTTGTCAATCGTCTTGCTCCCGAGGTTGAAGATGTGGTGAGGACATGGGTCTGTGGATGTACCCGAGTGTATGGAGTTCATGATGGAGATTGTGGCTTGAGTTGTGAGTAGGAATGGGCGGAGCTCACAGAGTTTCGCTTCGTGGAATTCTGGGAAGTGACTTAAAAACTCAGTGAAATTCCACAGAGATCTGCTCGCCATGGAGTGCACAAACATTACAGCAATCCTTGTGGCAAAGGATGAGGTAGAAGGCTAGTGGCCTGTGCAGAGGTGGTGGGGAGGCCTGGAGTTGCCTGAGTGTTGTCGCTTGTTGCAGTATGTAGGCAGTGAAGGCATTTGTTAATGGCTTGGTGATAAACAGCCTACACTTGTTCTTCTGATTGTCAAGTGATAATAACTAGCTGCAGCAGCACGGGAAGGAAGAGGTTAAAGATAGTGTAGGGAAAGGCTGCCATACCAACAGACAATATCCTTGTGACATGAGATGTAAGCATCAAATCATATTTATTATATGTGGGGCAGTGCAATATCAAAGCTCCCCGCAGCCGTGCATGGCTCTTTTGCCGACACGATTTTCAAATTTTACATGTGGTGTATTATCGCTTTCCATTCAGGGGGGACGCCTGACAGCTGAAGGGGGGGGGGGGAGTGCTGTGTTTCTATTAACTTGTCACTGCTGGTGTCACCGAGGCAGCATTTTAACCTTTTGGAAATCTGCTGCATTAATCCACTTTCCCCTTGGCAGGAGAGGAGCAAGCCCTTCCTCCTCCCGCTGTGCCACGCTCAGGTGGCACAGGCCTTGCTTGCCTGTGATGAGCGAGGCTGGTGCACATTCCTGTCTGACCCCCTCTGGTGGCCCTGTCTGAGTGCACGCGCCCTGCACTGTTTGCCGTGTTTCGAGATGTGGTTTTCATACAGAGAGGTGGTGGGGATGAGTTGCCATCTTTGCAGAGTCCCTCTACAATTTAAAAATAAGGTATCCCATTCATGCAGCCTTAGGTACGACATCACGCTAATAGATCCCATGTTTGCGGCCTTAAGTATGGCATCAGGCTAAGAGATCCCATGTGTTCGGCCTTAGGTGCAGCATCACATTAAGAGACCCGGTCCTGCCCAGTCCGATATCTCTGTAAACCAGCGAGCATGCATAAATATAGCAGCAGGTTGAGCCGGTCTATCACAGTAAACATCAAGGATTAGTGAAGAAGAGCCTTGTGCCACTAGAAGCCACCCCCCAACAGAATCAATGAACAAAATAATGCCCCCTGCCCCTGCTGCTCATAGGCACATTGTTAATGTTACTACATCGTCATCTGCTTCCACCATTCCTCCTGTGACACCTGTGCTACTCCCCTACCAAACATGGCATAAATATACCAAATAGAGTTTTTTTTACCTGAAAACTCTCACCCATCACCACCCTAGGCATCCTCCCGAAAGTGGAGGCTGCGCCTGCAGGCACTTCAACAGCCAATTTTGCGCTTCCGGCACATGCTGCCTGTCACAGGAGGAAGATACCAGTAAAGCCTGCATTCTAAGTCTCACTAACCTTCTTGGATGCAAAGGTAGTGATTCCTTTGACGTTTTGTAATCCTGAGCCCTGTGGCAGGAAGAATCCAATGTCCGCTAAACAGTGGGACTTTACTCTGCTCTGCCAACGGAACTCACTGAGTTTTTTTTGCTTAACTCAGTGCTCCAGGCGGAGCGCAGTGTTGCAAAACTCCGTGAGCTATGCGGGCGAGCTGCGAGATGGGGTTGTACTTGACTCTGTCGCTGGACGTAAAAATGGATTTGAGCGTGTGTTCTGCGATGTGTGTGGGGCCTGTGACAAGTTGAAGAATGAAGAAACAGGCTCCGACGTCTGCATGGTTCTGTGTGGGCATAGCGGGGAGCCGACGGGGCATCTTGTCAGTGGGCTCCCAGCAGAGCCCTGGGCAGCCAAGGACCAGGGTGCTCCATTATGAATTGAGGCACCCAGGCCAAACATAAAAATGAAAGGATCAAACCCCATTTTTAGGTCGAGCCTCGAGTAGCGCGCAAGCGCTGCTCTGCGAGACTTTAAGTAAGGGGTTTTAAAAGCTGACCAGACGCTCGTGCGTCATGGCCTTTTCCCTGCGGTTATGCGTAGGGCAGACATCTGTTTCCAATTATCGTGCCCAGACGCGGGCGCGATAATTGGAAACACATGCCGGCCGTGCGGGTAATCGCAGGCAAAAGGCCATGACGCACGAGCGTCTGGTCAGCTCTGCAGGCTGCCGCGCTCGCTCGTCCCCGCTCCTCTCTTGTTAAATCAGTCACTATGTATGCTGAAGGCAGCTCTCTGAATACTTCGTAAGCGCATAACTGCATAGATTGGTCAGTGCTTTTCTCGCTGTATGTAATTCTGAATTTTCCAAGTGTTCCCATACTTCTGTGGAAGCGTGTATCTATAATGAATAAATCTCTGAAAAGTGTTTTGTCAGAAGTGCCCGTTTAGATTAGTATTACTGACTGAATGCTTGTTTAGTGCGACTTTCACCCAATTTAAGATATCACTCATTGTAACAACCTCGAAAGAATGGTTGCAAGACCCACTAAGTTCTGAATCGGAGATTGATAAATGAAGAAAAGTCTTTTTTGCATGTGCTTTAACCGACTTCGCTCTTTCAATGACCACTTCCAGAGGAAAAAAATAAATAGAATAAAATAGCGCTGGCCCCTGTTTATAGCAATGCATAGTCAGACAACACATGTCTAGCAGGTGTGAAATAACCGTTACTTACGGCAGTGCCATAGAGAGGCAGAAGGTTTCGAATTGCACAAGAACACTTTTGTTCATTTAAATGTTCTTGTTTCAGTCCCTCCAAAATGTTCTCCTGCAAAAAAAAGAATAGAGTGGCAAACTTGGCAACAGTAATAATACAAGATGCACCATAACTCAATCTGGTTATGTAACAGTTCAATGATACCAAAATGCTACAAAAGCATAGACCTCCTTGAAGGAGAAATAGGAGTAACATTAAATTTCCCCCACAAAAAGAATCACAAGAAACGAAGCAAAAATGCTCAAGCATTTCACGGAATCCGATACATAAACACCATATGGTGTCATTCCGTTTCTTTGCCTCATTCCCCATTGTTCTTTCAGTGCAGAGTCATGGCACTACTTTCCTTACAGAATGCATCCAAATAACTAGCTCAAAAACAACCAACCACACCCTTCAGTTCCTCTCTCCTCCTGCATCACATCAATGAAATCCCATCAATTCTGGACACAACAACCCGCAACAAGCATAAGTTTAACGTCTAACAAAATAAATATGCACCACAGCGAAGGCCCAACCCGGGTAGGTAGATTCTTGAGCCTGAGATCTAATAACACACAAACGCCTCATTCTCGATGCCTGATTTACTCTGTTCTGCACCTGTGTGAACACTCAGTAACTTCCTCCCCTCTCACGGTTTGCACCAGCAAGGCTTCCGAATGAAGCGCATTGCACTAGGGTTAATGATCCTCCCCACCTTCATGTCCAACAGGCCGGGAGTAGCCATGTCGCCTAGCTGCCTTTTTTTACAAGGTCTGGCAACTTCTTTTTATTGCCGCTACGAAATATGCACATTTTGATCGGAGTGAACTTTGCAAAGTTTTGCAAATATTCTAGTAGCAAAATTTCACATAACGTTTGCTCTGGGGGGCTGGTTTCAACAGAAAACTGCTTATCGGAGAGAGCGGTTTGAGCAATGGCTCGCAGGAGCTTTTTTAGCCTGGTATCTCAAATTACTTCTTTTTTAAATTATTTTTTTAATACGTGGTATGCCTTTACTTTTCATTTTCACACAAGATTCCACATTAATAAAGTTCCACAAACTTCTGCTTTCATTCAAGAATTTGTAGAAAAACCTAAAGGCCAAAATCGGAATAGTTTGAAAAACAGGACAGGAGGTACCTGGTTTGGATCTGACCTTCAGGTTAGTATCTGCCTCTTAAAGAAGTTACATATTTTACCAATCTTTTTTACTAACTGAAGAGCAATCAAATCGTTTAAATCAAACAGTTTGTGAGCTAGAATCCGATAAGTCAGTACTTACATTTTTCACCTTATGTGCATTATGTCTCTTCAAGAAATCCCTTTCATGGTCTGTGAACTTCCCAAACCACATCAGCCCATAGCAAAAGATGGGGAGGAATGACAGAAACCCTTACTACTAGACACAGAATATTTCAGAAAACAAGCCTGGGTGATCCACAGATCTATAGTAATGAATGGCAAACAGTGAATGGTATTGCAACATATGTACGTGGTATCCCATAAGAAAGATATGTCAGTTCCATCTATGGTGTTCCACATGGTAAAGTTTCCTTTCTTCCCGAGTCTTTTGGTCCTTCTGTGCTCCATGCTCGAGTGCTCCACAAGTAATTTATTTATTTATTTTATTTATTGCACTTGTAAAGCGCGCAGCTCCCCAACAGGGTTTCCCGGCGCTAAGAGCATGTGGAGGCAAACAACCAAAACTTAGGCAACAGGCATAAAGGAGCACACAGAGATCAAGCCGAGTTACTAGACAGAAACGTCTTTAAACCTTTACAAAAAGGTAGTAAGGATTAACAGTTCCTAAGGGCAATTGGAAGGGAATTCCAAAGCTTAGGGCCAAGACAGGCAAATGAGCGACCTCTCATACGAGCAAGTCGGAATCTTGGAACTGAAAACAGTGAGAGGCTAGAGGATCTCAACTGTCGAGCAGGAACATAATGTATAACCAGACTTTGAATATAAGAAGGGGCAAGGCCCGATTTAGCACGAAACATATATCATAAGGCCATGAACTCAATACGCTTGTTAACACCAAGCCAGTGGAGTTGATGGAGCAGAGGGGACGCAGAAGCATATCTAGGTAGATGGAAAAGAAGGCGCACAGCAGCATTTTCAATGACCTGTAAGCGATGTATGGAGGCTTTGTCAGCGCCCAGGTACAGCACATTGCCGTAGTCCAGCCTAGATATCACCAAAGCCTGCAGGACCATTCTCGGAGCTGGGGACGGAATTAGCCATAGGATTTTTTTGATCCACTTTAGAGTAGCAAAGCAAGATGCCGCAACTCTGGAGACCTGAGGCTTGAGGGAGAGCTTTTTATCAATAACAAAACCCAGGTTTTTGACTTTGGGGACAGAGGCAGGGACTGGGCCCAAATGATCAGGCCAATGTTTAATTCCCCGGGTTATTACCCAGAATGAGCACCTCTGTTTTGGTGCTATTACCAGACAGCCACAAAGAGACATTCCTCAAGTCAAGTTGCAACAAAGAAGGATCTTTGTGCTGGGCAGCAGAAAGGGAGAAAACAATCTGGGTATCGTCTGCCTAGGAAAATATAGTCAAACCCGACTTCTCAGAAATGTCGGCCAGAGGGCGGACATATATATTGAAAAGTAATGGGCTCAAGATGGAGCCTTGAGGAACTCCGGAGGTTAGGGCTAGACCTCACTTCGTTCGAGAAGACCTGAAAAGTACGGTCCTTTAAGAAGGAGGTCAGCCACCTCAAAGCCAAACCCATAATGCCAGAGGCTTCGAGACGGTCTAACAGAATGGAATGAGACACAGTATCGAAAGCCGCACTCAAATCTAGCAGGATGAGGGCAGAGGTACCTCCGGAGTCAAGTTGTAACCTGAGGTGTTCAGTAACCCCGAGAAGAGCAGGCTCGGTACTATAGCCGGATCTGAAGCCAGACTAAGAAGGGTGCAACAAATTGTGAGAAGCAACATAGGAAGAGAGTAGAGTATTAATGTGTCACACCAGTATTTTAGAAAACAAAGGCAAAAGAGAGATGGGACGAAAATTAGACCAGCAGAGGGGGTCAAGACCTTCCTTTTTTGAAAGAGGAAGAACAAGTGCATGTTTCCACTCCTGGGGAACCAGACCTGTGCTAAGCAAAGAATTAAGAAGGTTAAGAATCACAGAAAGGATCGAATCGTCCAGGAGGATACGTTTTGACGTAGGAAGAGGATCAAGAGGTGAACCAGACTTGATAGATCTCAATAGCAACTTCAAGGAAGGCAAATCCAGAAGAGGCCAAGAACCAATCTGTACAGAGGCCTGGGAGGGAAATTCAGGGGACCCTGTCACGGGGCTATTAAAAAGCATTTGATTCCCTTGTTGGAGGGCATCCACAGCAAGTTGGTCATGAATGGACTTAACTTTATTATAGAACAAGCATTGGCATAGCCAATAGGTCTCGCCTTTGGGACCTTATAAGTGTTTAGCCATGCAACACTTGATGTTGTTGCACCAAGGATATTGTGCTGGATAACTAAACACTTATAAGGTCCCAAAGGCGAGACCTATTGGCTATGCCAATGCTTGTTATATATATGGAATTAATAATTAACTGTTACCGCGCTTATCTCTAAATGAGACAAAAAGTGTCACCATGTGGAAGACTGTCATAAGAGCCAGTGCTGACAATAAAGTGCTGGTGCTGAGCACGGAAACCACTGGCTCAAATGAAGCATTGGTTGTAAATCAATAAGTCATCCCTATAAAATCTTACTGTAATAAATCAAATACAGAGGGAGAGAGGAAGAGAGGGACAGGCAGAAGGAGAGATGGAGTCTGAGAGACACAGAAGGAACGAGAGACTGAAGGAAAGTGAAAGAGAAAGACACGAAGAAGGAAGGACAGACAAGAAATAAAAACAGAGAAAGGAAAATATACGAAGGGAAATCGGAAAAGCCAAGAGAATTGTCGAAAGAGGAGGGCAGAGAATGAGAGAAGATACATAAAAAGCAGCAGGTTGCGAGTGAGCATGAAAGAGAGGTACAGAGAGAGAGAGAAAAAGAGATTGGGGACAGAGAAAAACTATACTGCAACAGCAAAATGTGTAAACCCATAAATCATTACAACACATTATTGGAGTAGTGCGAAAAGACAGTTTGCACAGGAAGGTGATCCTTTTAGAAAGAGGTCTGAAATTGTATGGGTAAACTGTCGCGAGTTGTCTCATCACACCATGAGGAATACGTTTGCATAGGTGAATGTGATTTATAAAACAGCGTGTATTAATCCATTTCCATGCACTCCAACGTTGGCAAACGAGATGAATGTAACAGAGTCTCTGCCATTGAATATTAATCAATCTGCCCAGGATCACACCATGTGCTGACATATCGAAACTGTGATTCGAAATTCAGTCTTCTAGCCCCACATGCAATGATAGGTAAATGGGTTCACATCCCAAAGGGGCCAGGAGGTGATTGGACGTGTCGTCAAACCATCACCAGTGCCCTCTAAACACAGACAACACTCTGAGAACTCTGGGAACATCAGACATCACTTTCAGCCAAAGAAAGACAAGTTAATGCTTTATGGATCTCAGTGGGAGAGTAAAGAAAACAAACTTGAAATAAATGCTGAGAAAAGAGGCGAGTGGGTGGTGGACATGCAGGCACACAGCACTACCCCTACCACTGGTTCTTGCTTGATGCCAGCTTCGTGTCAGGGTCACAAATTACTCTCTGTCTGGCGGCATTTCTGGGATAACTGCACCTGATTTATTTAGAGTCTGACTGTAAGAGGCAGAAGATGTTTGAGGGTGTGGGTGGGAGGGATGGGGGCGGGCAGGACCACTGGTCTGAGCCGCTGGCACCACCAGTCGATCAGGTCTGAGGTGGGGCAAGTGGAATAACTCATAAAGGTCTGTAGAAGACAACTGAGTGGGCAATCTGCTGGTTACAGGCCCCAGTCCTGGCGTGACCGTCTCAGACTGTCATCCTTCTGGGGAGGATGTCACACTTGATGCTGGAAGTCTAAAACATCTTTTCAGTTCTTTGAGACGTTTGTGAGTTGGTGCAAGGCTCAAGCGCTATGCCGCTGATGACTGCGTCAATTGTTTTCTTTACTAAACTCACAGTTGAAGCCTCTTTCTTGGTGTTGGGAGGCAGAATCTAGCCACAGGCTCCTCTTTTGGAATGCAGCCATGATAGTTTATCCTTGACCGACTTCACCTGAGAGCATGGATTAATTTTTCTTTTTCTTAAACTTTATCACAGGGCTTTTACCACAGGGAAGCTTTGAATAATATGACACAGTAATAAGAAACTCAACAATTCTTCTTTTTCTGTGTATATATTCTTGTGTGCTCCTCACGTCCTGTAGAACTATACTTCCCTTGTTTTATATTTTATGAACTTATGATTATTGCACGTCTTATGCCCAGTGACTGATTATTGCCTTGCTCTTGATTCTGTAAAGCGCTCTGATACCTCAGGGTCCAGCTAGCGCTATATAAAACCTTTAAATAAATAAACAAATCGCCTTCAGTGAATTCATGAACAATAAATACAGTCCAAAGCTGGAAGCGGTATCCAAAAAAGTCCCCAGACTTTGAGAGATCGAGTTTAGAGATGCTGAGGAACAAACGCGTAAAGGACTTGTTCAGAAGTTTGGGGCCTGAATGCTTGCACGTGGTGCTTGAGGTTTTGCATGGAGTTTTGCTAAAAGATCTGAAGGAGCGGAGCACGGAGCTTCAGGTGGAAGGCAGGGGGTAAGAAAAAGCCAGCATGTGATTATTTTGAGCCGGTGGTTTCAGGTGCTCGGTACCGGCACTTAATTGTCAACACCGCACTTATGACAGTGTGCCACATGGTGGTGTTGTCTATCTAATTTAGAGGCGAAGACAATAACAGTTGTTTATCCTTTCAATACACATTAATCATGACTAAGGCTCCCGGTTTTCCGTTTTTACGGATTTTTACAGATAAATACAGACAGAAAACAATGTGTTTTCTGTCTGCATTTATTTTTAAAAGTGGATAAATACAGAAAATTGGACTTCTTTTAAAGTAGGCTCTAAAGCGCCATACTAGTGATGAGAACAAACAAGACTCAAACGCACTTGGCATCCTTCCAACTGGGACGCCTTCGGTATTTGTCAGTACACTGTTCTTCCACATGCCATCATTTAGAGCTGGCCAGGAAATTCAGAGTAACACCAGAAATTGTTGACTGCACTACCACACCCGATATTCATGTTACCTCAAATTTAGAGGCTTTCAATTGCTCCTGCTTTTTTTTCATTCTTAAAGCTGCAGATTAGCACCGCTGGCACTAATGGACATGCTGTCCCTGTGCTATGAGGTGGTGTTGAAATATTGATCAATTGCTAATACCAATTGTCTTTAAATCGCTAAAGTTGTGGTACATATGTTTCTACCTGTAAATAAAACTTTTGGGTGGTGTTTTGCTTCTAAACAGATGGCGGTAGTTCCATCATCAACCAACTAAGTCTCACACATCAACGTCCCTTCCTATGCTAGGCCTCCACTGCTTTCACATGAGCAACGCAAATCTCCCTACATGCACCCTGTAATTTTTTATATAAAGTGTGAACTTGGCCCAAGGGCATTAGAGTACTGAGAGATTCTATTACACAAGGTCATATTTTTTTGTCTACAAGTATAGGGTGTTCATGGCCAGTGTCACCAAAAGAAGAAGACAGGACCTTGGCAAAAATAGGATTCGTGCTATGTCCCACCCAACAGAGAATTTTCCTGATTAAAGAAAAACTACACCCCAGACACAGCAGTCGTTGCACAGATTTACCAACACTGGGGAAAGACTTACAAAGTCTGAATATGTAACGTGCTGCTGCAATTATGCAACCCTCCAAGGCACAACCACTAACTAGCCAAGTGGTAGAAAGATAATTCAATGTATTTTCCAGCCTGGAAACCAAATCATTTTCACTTCCACTGGTAGAACTAACTTGCATGAAACATCCTGGCCATAGTTACGACCCCTTTAAACTGAAATCCCAAATTAAGATGCTGAGGTGACTGAACCGGGCTACTAAGTTGAGAATCTAGCAAATAATATGCCATATCACAGCTCTAAATAAGAAATGTAGATACTGGGAAACAATTGTGATATGTGGGGCTCACCATGAGAATTGTATCTAAAACGGCGTGTTTGCAACACATTTATGGCAAGAACGGAGAAAAACATAGATTTGAGTATTATAAATTGTCTGCCTGAAGAGCCACATAACATAAAATTAGTTAACTAATTGTGTCAACATACATTTATGGTGTAATGCTAGTATTTACCAGTGGATGTTTTGTTATATAATATTTGGCAGCTGAAATAGCTAAAACAGACAGACATCAAAGTATGAGTGCGCGTCTATCAGTTTAATAAATATGGAAATGTACAGTTTTACAACTTCATTTAGCCGCAAATCACAAAATAAATATGGATAAATACAGATAAAGTGGGCAAAAAATAAATATGGATAAATACAGACGGAAATGCTAAAAAAATAAATACCATAAAACCGGGAGCCCTAATCATGACTAACTCCTTCCGCCCAAGCCACTGTTATAACCTGGAATAGTCTGACTTGTAGGAGTGTAATTGTTAGTAGTTGTGTTTGTGGTGTCATTGCTAGCACTGGCAGAGGCAATGGGTGGTTGAAGCTGCAGTGGCCTCGTGACCAGGGCCCTGACACTTATTTCTTTACAAATTAAGCACTGCCAGCAGGGGATGTGGGGTAGAGATGCATTTGCAGACTAAACGCAGAAAATGATAGCGGTAACGGACTGATGGCAAAAGTAATTGCCATCGAAGGGTATGGAAAAATGTGTCTAGAGTTTTTTTTTTTAAATCTTTATGAGTTTTTAAAAAAACAAGAATTTTGAATACATTGTAGAGCAGAGATTCGACAACTTGAAAGACCTTCAAAAAGAGATAGGTAATTGAGAGAGGAGACAGCGAGAGGTCACAGCAGGAGTCTGAGATGACAGACATATTTTGGATTTTAGGGACTTAGACTATGACCATTAGCGTGGGACCAGCGGTGGAATTTCATCTCTCACTTTAATTAAGGACCAGAAAGGTTTTTTACCCACCAACTTTTGTGATGTTTCCCACTTTCACCTCTTTAAAAACTTTGCCATCTTTTCCAGTTTGCCTTCACAAGCCTGACATTTTCCTCTGAATATCGAAATCATTTTAAATTGTTTCAATTTAATCAAACTCAGTCAGGCTGGAACATGTATACAGAAATTTGGCCTGTAGATCTACCCAATGCTGTGCTTTTTATGGAGAATGGCACCGACAGGAAAAGAAGACAAACTGTTTCCTACAGAGTGTAATTTCTGAGAAGCATTTTGGAAGGGTGAAATGAGGACGTCTGCGACAAAAGATGCCTCGAAAGTCTGAGGTTTCACACAAATGGCAAAGAGAAAATGAGTGCACCCTCCATGGAGTTGCAAAGCTTCCAGACATTTCGAAAGGTTGAGAAACTCCTCCTCTGAGCCCACCTTCCCAGGAGCACCCGCGATAATTTGCAATCACAATATCATCCATCTTTCCTCCTTGGCACAACAATGTTGTTACATCTGTGCAGCGCACATTCTTCCCATGCCATGGCTTGCGATAAACACACGCCACTAAAAATACACGTGTTTATAAATGCAGTCCAGTCAGGATTTTGCGATAAAACCTTGCCAGATGAAATCATGTGCTACTAGCTGAATGATGTCATAACGGAAACCAGAAGTGACGTGTTCCCATTGCTCAGATCGCCCATGCATTCTGTCACTCACCCTTTAAGCAGCTCACCAAGTGTGTACTGTGAAATAACACACTTATCACATGAGGCCAGTGATGCCACAGCCATAGTCTGAGCCAGCCTTCTGATTCTACTCAGCGTGCCCGGATAGCCAGTAACAAGATGCCCCAGACAAGCGCTAAAACACAAGGGGCTCTCATTTTGAGGAGGGAATGCTCATCCTCTATAACCATGCTAGGATGGCACGAGGTAAAAAGGACTTCCATCTTCAGCCCAAAAAACAGATACTAAAATAAAAAACAAATTTTGACTTTATACACTTCGACAATGGTACCGTACACTCTACATAGTGGTGGTTGTGCATTATCACTGTCCGTTAATATTTCGGAGGAACCCTAGAGTCACCAGACCCGCAACAATCACATGGCAGACCATAAGACTTACGACGCGATTACACTTAACCACGGGAAACCTGGGAGAGGAGCCCAGGGCTCTGTTTGGATAAAGGGAAGAAATGAGTAGAAGGGAAGGAGTGGAATTTTCACCTAAGGTTTTAAGGGGTGTGTCCTGTACTGCCCATCACAGGTGCCCCCTACCGATAGCCCCACATCTATAAAACAGATTCTCTGTTCAGAACAAAAAGATGGGAGGAAAAGAGATTACCTAGGAGATTGGATTTAAAGGAGAGCTACTCAAGCAGTCTGAGTTTGTCAAAAGGGAGACAAACGTATATCAATCTTTTCTAATCAGGGGTGTCCATGAAGAACACATTATATGGGGTTTGGGTGCTGCGAACTTGATTATTTAATAAAGAGAATAACAAGAAATTATCGATTCAGGACTTCATTTTTTCAAACTTCCGAACTGCCACATACATGGTGGTAGAATCGAGACTGCAGCAAAAATACACATGTAGAATAACCCGTTTCAGACATGTGGATTGCCGATGAATGTACACCGTGCGCTGGTTTATTGTTAAAGGAACATACTGCAGTGGGTACATGTGTGCCTCCACGGTGGAGCGTCTATCCCCAAAGCCAAGATGGGAAAATGGAATGTTCTGAACGACCTGACCTGGCACTAACTGGATAAATCTACAAAAGGTGCTTTATAAAACACATACTAGTGTCGAGCTTCGTGCATGCTAAGAAACAGAGGCCTTGAACTAAAGGGTCACCAATGCAATGAGGCAGCTGAGCGGCGTGTACAGCCCAAGTGTAATAATTAGCCACCCCCAGAGGCGGCGGTGATAGGTTGGGACCCTCAAAGGCATTCTCCGTGGAGAAGTCACTGCAGCTTCAGTCACCCGGCTGTGAAGACAGCGCAGCTCGGGTAGGACGAGGAAATAAAGGCGCGCGTCTCGGCTCAGAGCGTGACCTGCTGAGGGTCAGGGAGGGTGCGGCGCCTGAGTCACCGGCGGGTCAGCTCGTGCTCGCGGGAGGCGGCTGGAAGTCTCACGAGGGTGCTGTGAAGACTTCATTTCACCGCGGTGTTTGGGAATCCACGGCCCCTGGTGTTTCACGTTCGGTGCTGGCAGATAGTGCCCACATGACCGCTCGCTTACTTCGGGGAACTCTCAACTCCTGGGAGAGAAAGTAGAGTCAGTGAACGAGGGTGGCGATAGAAGCACAGGTGGCGGAGAGAGGACTGCTAAATAACCATGAGGGGAGCATTTAGTCAGACGGGCACGGAATGCGAGTAAAGGTTAAGACAGGGGAAGTTTCGGCGAGATGGAATAGGGTTAAAGATAACGGAAGAATTGGGTGAAGATAAGGGACCGGGGGTGGGATGAAAGTGTACAAAACAAGCACGGAATCGAAACGGAAGAGCGGGGGCGAGCGAGCGCGGCAGCCTGCTCAGCTGACCAGACGCTCGTGCGTCATGGCCTTTTGCCGGCATGTTTTTCCAATTATCGCGCACGCGTCTGGGCACGATAATTGGAAACACATGTCTGCCGCGCGTACCCATCCGAAAAAGGCCAGCCACGACGCACGAGCGTTTGGACTGCTTCTGAAACCCCCTTACTTAAAGTCTTCGCCAGAAGTAGCGCTTGCGCGCTACTCTAGGCTCGACCTAAAAAGGACGCTAGCTCATCACATTGAAGTTGGGAGAGCGAGGGAGGAGTCAGAAATGTACTGGCGGCTGAGAGTTGAGTAATAACCTTAAACAACGTTTTCTGACAGTGTTGAGAGCTAGAAATCTTTTCAATATAAAAGGCTGCATGAGCTGATCTGCAAAGAGCATGATATCTCTTCAATGCTCCCAAGTACTCTAACTTAGCCACGGGCAGATAATGTTTCGTCCAGTGCCTTTCCAAGGCTTTAGAAAGTTTTTTCTCTTGTTTAAGAGAATCAGTAAACCACGGAGCAGGGAGATGGATTTTACGCTGTGGCTTTGTATTTAGGGGTAAAATAGCATCAGTAGCCGCAGTGAGCCATTTGTGTATGGTAGGCTGGGCTAGGTCTGGGGAAGAGTCAAGAGAAGGAATACTGCCCCGAAGCGCTTTGTTGAGGGCCATTATATTAAGTTTGAGCCAGTTCCGACTTTTAGACAGTGAGGTCGGCCTGGTAGAAGAAATACAGGGAGACTTGATAGAACAAGCATTGGCATAGCCAATAGGTCTGCTTTGGGACCTTATAAGTGTTTAGCCATGCAACAGTTGATGTTGTTGTACCAAGGATATTGTGCTGCATAACTAAATACTTATAAGGTCCCAAAAGCGAGACCTATTGGCTATGCCAATGCTTGTTAATAGTGCAAGTCTACATGATAAAAGAGAAAAAGGCAAGCTGTAATGCTTCTAAAATATTCAACGCATCAACAAAGTTGTTTCCCAGAATTCTCTGGAAAGCATGGCCTATATGCCTCTTTTGTATTTCTGGTGCCACAGATGGGACAGGGGCACCACCAACAGTAGTAGTGAGTGCAGTGGGTTCTTTAAAATGTGGAGCAGCCCCACAAAGGCACCAAACGTCTTCTTGGTAGAAAAGCAAATGTCCTGGGGAATCTTTTCCATCATTTTTAAACACTGCCCAAGCTTGGCCTTTCGATCAGAAGCTCTGGAAGGCAGGGTCCCCTGCCGACTGATCTCAAACCTGCATTTGCAGCATGTTAAAAGTAGACAAAAGACTTATTTACATATTACATTGAATTGGAAATTCTGTATTGCTAATGATAAAGATGACAATGAAAGGCTACATGGTTTTAATGAAGGTCATCGTAAAATGGCATCGCCAATGTGATTGTGTTGCATTAGTTTTCTCTGACATAGTTCAGCTTTTTATTAACGTGGCAACGTCCTTAAAAAGGCAATAGTCCTGCCTTTAGATATTCACACCCAATGATTTTTTGTCTGGTATAGGTGGTGTGGTCCTAGGGTTCAAGGTTTGCTAGGGGTGTGAACTGTTAACAGGGGGTCACCATAGGTAATTCCATCTGCCCACTTATACATTGTTTTGAATTATTGTATAGTATAAAGTACTTTTTCTCTTTATAAGGAAAAAAAAAGCACTGGCTGGACAATGATTTTTTTGGGTGTTGATTGTTGCGTACCAGCAAAATGGGGTACTTGCCCACACCACCTCTCATGACCAAACTTTAACCTGCTTTGCTTCACTAACCTGAGCTACCACGGGGTACTTGGTTCCCCGTAGATGCAAGTTGTGAACTTATTACTTGTGTAGGACACATATTCTTCTAAACGAATAATCCCTTTTCGCACAGACCCCCTGTCGATTTTAGACCTTCAATCGACAAATATGACTGAACGACTTACAGAGGAAGCAGTGAAGATCAGGGAGGAGGCAGTGTGTAAGCAAAATGAGTACAACTATCAAAAACCTTTTTCCCTTATGAACATTCGTATGAGAAAAAATCTTGCAACAATGGGTTGCAAAGAAAAGCATCCCCCTCACTCTCCACTGTGAAATGTATCCATAATCATTTACTGACTTTGTGCGCACAACAGAGCACAAGTAGCTACATTTTAGTATGAAAAAGGCATCCCCCTTCCCTATTACCAAAGAGTAGTAGGAAATAACGTCTGAATGGCAATTATGAATGGAAAAGTCACCAACCTTGCCTCACAAAATGGTCTCTTTTTTTCTTTCCTTCGCCCTCCTTATTTTTTTCCAAAAATGTGTATATATCGAAGCAACAATTGGTGAGAATGTTCAATAAAATAAATAGTGAACATAAAGTCACCCTTAGACGAGTGCCTCCAGTGAAGAACGTTCAAGAACAAACAAACAAACAAAACCAATTTGTCTGGCTATTTGGTAAGTGAGAGTTAATCATTGACTTAAGTTTTTGTGTGTGAATGGGGAAGTTTGTGAAAATTAACAGATGTCAACAGATGGATGAGTGAGTGACTGAGTGCAATGATAATAAATGGGTGGATACATTGGCAAGGGAGTAGTTCAAAAACCTTCTATATGAATGTATGGCGGGATGTTTACTGTGCTTCCGCTGATTTCCCTGGGCCATGCGCTGAAAAGCGCTCGACCACCTACCATACCACGAAACGCACCCAGGAAAAGCTAGGGCCATGGGTGGGCCACGTTCTGCAACTGTCTTTTTCAATCATTCACCTTTGCGTTGCACCCACTATGGAAAGTCTTTTTCTCTTTCTGCATCCATGTGGGGTGGCTGCTTTGGTGGGAAAATGCAAGGGTGAAGCTTCATATGGCATTGCTTTGGTGTCACAAATCCACTAATAAATGCTGAAAGTCTGGTTCTAAGAAGCCCTTTTGTGTCTGACAGTGTCTGTCAACTTTCATATGCGTCTTACCTGTCCTATCAGTGATGTATTCTCAGGATGTTCACCAAACTTTCTTGGGACGCTAAAAAAGAAGACATAATGCTTGGTTTGGGTTTGTAGCGCTGAGTTTACTTGGATTTTTTTCCTGTTCACATGGACCGAATCACTCAAGAGGCAGAGCCCCTAGAGTGCCAACGCTGAAGTTCAGAGCACACCACTAGGCCCTGCAGGTAGTGGCACAGAAAAAACATGATATGGTGTCATGTCTCTAAATTCTGTCAGAGTAGGAAGGCAAGGATTTCAGGTTTGTGGGCCACTTGTTACATAGCTAACACCCTGCCATTTCAAAAGAGAATCCTGTTATGCCACACTTACAGGTTTAATAAATTATTGAAAATAGAAAGACATGCAGATTGGGTAAAGATCGATAGGACGACCCTGAAACCTAAAGAGACGATTCATGCTTTTTATGAGAGATTGTTACAGGCTTTCAAACAGTATAGTGGAAAGGATAACCTGGAGCCCAAGGATATGGGACAGTTTGTGTCCAGATTTGTAACAGGGTTGTGACCGGAAATTAGCATATTTATTTATTTATTTTGATACAGCAACATTTGATCTGTTGGCAGAACAAGTCTGTTGACCAAATTCTGCTTTACGCTAAATATTGTGACGAGATTGAAATGAAACACAAGAAGTTGAAGGAAAAGTTAAAGATGGCACAGATGAAGGCTGCCCAAAGTCGAGGTAAGATTCAGCCTTATGTAGGGAACACTGCTCCCATGCAAGGGGTTTATCAGTAAGGTGGTCCAGTCCAACAAGGTAGGCGTTTCCAGGGACAGGGTAGAGAAAGAGTTGCCCCTACAGATCCGAAGACTGAAATTGATGTTGCCACTTTAAAGAAGTCAAACCCATGTTATTTTTGTAATAAGTTGGGGCATTGGAAGTACGAATGTCACTTTAATCCTGCAAATCAAGAGCAGAATTGAGCATTTAATCAATCCCAGGGTAATGTTATGCAGCCCCAGAATGTACCCAGATCGAAATTTCAGAATTCAGCTAATTCACAAGGCACAGTGATGCAAGCGCCACCATTCCTGATGCCACAACAAGGTGTAAATAATGCCCGATTTAACCAGAGTGCGGACATGAGCGAGAATCAGAATCTGTCCCGCTTATAATGGTCTTTACCCCATTTTTGACCCATCCAATGGGTGTACAGGTCAGATCAATCCTTATGACAGTGCATGAGAGGGGAAAAAGACTGTACGCTTGGCGCGGTCTTGGAGGTAGACTGGAGTGGACCTTATATCGATGCTGATGTAGATGGCCACAATGTCACTTTCCTTATTGACACTAGTGCTACCCGCTCTACTGTGAGGATAGCAGAGCCCCCAAACCAACCCCTCTCGGGAAAAACAATCCAAGTTGTAGGAGTCGCGAGTAAAAAGTTGTCAAACCCTTTGACCGAAGAAGGACCTGTGAGGATAGGGGCCTTTTGAAGATAACCACCAATTTCTAGTGTACCTTTTGGGACGTGATTTGCTGTGGAAGCTAAATTGTACTCTCTACTGCACACCAAAGGGTACTGAACTCCAAACAAATGATGAAGACATTGCTTTTAAATTGACAAATCAAAATTTGCAGATTTCCCTATTTCAATGTTGATGGTAGAGGATTTACCGTTGGATCTTAGAGACACGGGGAGAGATGTAGTCTAGGATTTTTCAGGAAAGGATATTAGACTGATCAAAGGTGTTGAACCTGTCCGTATCCAAGTAAAGCCAAATGTTGAGCACCCACAAACTCCACAATATATTTTGACACCAGACAATCATGCTTGTGATTGAGTCCATGTTTGAACAAGGTATTCTGAAAGAGATCTTAGGGAGTCCATGTAACTCACCAATTAAGGGCTTCCGAAAAATAAACAACACAGTGGTCTTTTTTTGTCCTGTGGTACCGAATCCTTCTGTAATACTGTTTCAGATTCCATGTGAGGCTGTATGGCTCACTGTCATTGATCTTTGCCAGGCCTTCTTCTCCATTCCCTTGCACAAAGACAGACCGTTCTTGTTCGTGTTTTGGCTGGGAAACAGTGTTTTAACATGGTGCTGTGTCCCACAAGGGTATACGGAGAGTCCCTCTATTTTCAACCAGATTCTAAAGGAGAATTTGGAGTCCCTAGTTTTGCCCTGTAACTCTGTGCTAGACCTTTTAGTTGCATCGAATACAGGGCCGGCTTTAGAACTGGTGACGCCCTGTGTGAAAATGCTTGCTGGCGCCCCCGCCTCCCCCCCCAATGACCACCTCGCCACGGATTCCCTCACTACCACCATTTGGCAATGCTCCCCAAGTCTCCATAACCACTGTCTCTTAGATTAATTTAGTTTTATAGCGCCACTCATACCAGTTTAAGGTGTCAGAACACTTTACATCACACATACGTTGCACGGAGACAATCATACGTGTATAAATCAGTGTATAGGATATATTACATATGACAGAGGCCTTCAAGGTGTAGGAGTCACATGGCATCCATACTGGTAGGCGCTATTGTTTAAGAGCCCTTGGTCTGAAAAAGCACAAATTCAGAATTTAAAATGTAACACCATTGTTAGGGGTCTTCTTTAATAATAAGAATTGATATTTACCCAAATGAACCCTTTTTGCAATATTAAGATAAGGAAAGACTGGGCAAAAAAACATGTAGCTGTAATATATTCCTTGCAGTTGACAGTTAAAAGCTCACTGCTCTAAATTAGGATTTTAACTTTTAAACTGCAAGTAACATAAGGATCTCTCTGACAAAAGTGATAACCCATTGACCTATTTATATTATAGGCATATTAACCTTCTGCTCTATGATGAGTCAAAACTTCCACTACCAGACAAAGCTCCGGGCTGTCTCCAGGAAGAACATAAATCACCGGAGTTATGGTGTCATTTTTATTGATGCTTGAAAATTGCTGGGACAAGGAACGTGGCATCTGGTGATTTTAAAACAATAAACATGACACCCCCACCCCAAGTCAGCGCCCGGTGCGGTGGCACCGATCGCACCGCCCTAGAGCCGGCCCTGATCGAATAGACAAGAAGCTTGTAAGACTAATACCACTGCCCTGCTAAACCATTTGGCTGAGAATGGACATAAAGTGTCTCCAAACAGGTTGCAATATTGTATGACACAGGTCCTTTGCCAAGGACACCACATTGAAATTGGAGCGAGAAAGGTGTCACAAGGGAGAATCTCGGCGATCCAGCAAATGAATTCGCCTCGGACATAGAAGGAAGTCAGGATGTTTCTGGGGATGGTGGGCTACTGTCGTCAGTGGATACCCAGTTTTTCCCTAGTGTCCAAACCTCTGCAGAGGTTGACACTCAAGGATGTGTCTGATTTGGTTCTCTGGGACAATGACTGCTTGATTGCATTCCTAGAGTTGAGACACAGTCTCTGTCGCACACCTGCATCGGGAATGCCTGATTAGAACAAAGTATTTTTGCGCTTTTGCTGTGAGAGGGAGGTTGCACTCTCTCAGTGTTAACAGAGAATTATTGCGGTGCCCATAGACCAGTTGCTTGCTTCTCAGCTACTCTAGATCCAAATAGCGTCAGTGTTGCCCGGGTGTCTCAAATCCGTTGCGGCAACAGGTGTCAGCAAAGAAAGATGTGAATCCATTGTAATGGGTCACCCATTGACTGTTTATGTACCCAATTCAGTTGAGATTTTGTTGACCAGGACAAGCACACAGCACCTGACCAATAACAGGCTCAAGAGATTTGAGCAGATGACCTTGGCTGCTGAGAATGTGACCCTGAAAAGATGTTCAGTTTTTAATCCTGTCACCTTATTGCCTCTACCTGATTGTGATGAGGATGAGACTGAAGTAGAACATGACTGTCTTGATGCCACTGAACTGTGCACCAAGCAATGTCCTGGTATAACGGACGAGTCTCTACCCGAGTCTGATTACACCCTATTTGTAGATGGCTCATGTTTAAGAGACAATGAGGGAAACCTGAGAGCTGCGTATGCTGTCTGTGCTGTTCAAAGAGTGGTGGAAGCTGCCTGGCTCCCAGGAGTATTCTACACACAGGTACCCAAATTAATTGCCCCTACCAGAGCATGCTGTGTTTCAGACCAGCTCAAGATGACTATATTCACTGATAGCCATTATCGTTTTGGCGTTGTTCATGACTTCAGACAGATATGGTATCAATGGGGATTTACGACCTCATCATGCTTAACATCGAATCGTGGCATTCCCTTCTCGATATGTTGGTCCAGGAACGCACTGAAAGCGACCATGACCCCCTAATCTTGACAATTAAGGCCCCAGGTACACTAAACATCCCAAATAAGGCAGAGGAGGGTACACGTTCTGAAGTATTGCTTTCAAATGATATGAGGAGAGTAAGATGGCCCTGAATTACTGAGAATGAAGGGGATTTGGGTGCGATGAAGGTTTTGGTTGCCCATTCAATAACTTGTCTCCAAAACTGTTCCTCCCAGGGAGATATTAATCAAATCGCCCCCCAGGTTCATAGAGACCTGTTTTTAAATCTTAAAACCTTTTTCCTTAAGACCAGTAAAAAAAAGGCAAAGGAAGGGATATCGATGGCTACTTGGTACAATAAAACCTGTAGAGAGGCGTACCGGCAACTGACAAGGGCTATTAGATCGAAAGATGTGGGAGAAGTTAAACATGCCAGGGCTAATTATAAAGCAACCCAATTAAAAGCTAAAAAGGAGTGGGACGACAACCGCTGGCATGATCTGCTTCTGGCAAGCAATGAGAAAAGTATGGTTAAATTTTGGCAGTTAGTGAAGCACCCATTAATTACATTCCACCGGAACAGTGGGCCCAGTATTATAAGGCCCAGTTCTCTATGTCCGCCAATAACCTGGAAGATTTTAAAATTTCTACATCAATACCCACCCTACTATTTACCAAATCTGAGGTTGCGAAAGTCCTCTCCCTGGTCCCGAGTGGAAGGGCCCCGGGTCTTGATTGTGTACCGGCGGACCTATTCGTCCATGACAAAGATAATTGGATGATTTATATTAAGTATCTGGCCATCGCCAGTGGTGCGTGTATTCCCGATACCTGGTCCGGTGCTGTCATCATTCCGGTGTATAAAAAGGGGGACCGTGCATTACCTGGCAACTATAGGCCCATCAGCCTTATAGACTCTATTCAGAAAATAGTTGCCAGGCTAGTATTGAGTCGAGTCCAGCTGTGGATAGAGGAATCCAAGATATTATCACCCATGCAGGCAGGTTTCCGCCCCTACACCAGCACAATCGACCAAGTGCTTAGGTTTGTGATGATATACTGGCGGGTTGTTATCTTAGGTGGCAGTACGCTATATGCGGCCTTCATAGACCTGAAGTCTGCATTTGACCTTGTCCCTCGTAATAAAATGTCCAGTGCCTTCCTGGAAGTGGGGATGCCGTTGGAGCTGTTAGCAATGATAGTCAAATTGCATGACCGTAATTATGCTCAGGTCCGATGGGGCACACACGGTGACATCACTGACAGATTCCCGGTGTTAAAGGGTGTGCGCCAGGGATGCGTCCTTGCTCCCACCCTGTTTTCCTTATTTATCAACAGGGTTGTACAGTATTATTCCACATGACCTACCGATGCTCCAACCTTGGGGGGCCTGAAAACCCCCCTACTCATGTTCGCGGACGACACCTTGATTCTTTCTAAGAC
Organism: Calotriton arnoldi; assembly: GCA_963921515.1. NCBI lineage: Eukaryota > Metazoa > Chordata > Amphibia > Caudata > Salamandridae > Calotriton > Calotriton arnoldi. Next base: position 194,006 of record CAWUFW010017653.1, on the reverse strand, counting down.
TCAATCTGGTCTACAGGTGGCCCTGTCCCGTTTTGAGGAGTTCTGCCGCAATCATGAGCTAGTGGTCAATGTGGACAAGACTAAGTTTATGGTTCTCCACCCACAAAAAGTTAAGAGGAGCATGGTCCACATGAATAATGTTCCATTACAGCAGACTGATGTGTTTACCTACCTGGGGCTAACCTTAAATAGGAAACTGCATTGGAAGCCTCAAATCGACATGCTCGCTCTGAAGCATGCGCAGTTGGCTGGGGCTCTTTTAAAAGAGCATAGGCTCTCTTTTACTAAACCCATAACTCCCGCTCTTAAAATATACAATTCAAAGGTTACCAGTGCAATTCTATACGGTGCTGAATTGTGGGGTCATGAGGATATTACTCCCATTGTTATCGGCCAAAACAAATGTATGCGGGCATTAACAGGTTTGCCGCAATCGACTCCATTGGTGCCTTTGTTCTTGGACCTGGGATGTGTCTGTATTAAGGACCTGGCCCGATTCAGGCCTATAGCCTTGTGGAGAAGGCTGTGGGCCACCCCGAGCTCTCTTTGTACGCCAAAGCTCTATTGGATTTTAGGGGGTAGGGTGCCTAAGTAAGATTAAGTGGCTTCAGCACATAAAAAAACCCTGATAGATATGGGGATGGGTACATTGTGGGAGAACCCAGAAACGACTCCCCTGCCGACAAAAAAAGAGCTTAAAGCAGCTTATATGGATATGGTGAAGTCCAAGCGTTTCTCTTCCATCACAGGGCCTACTTTGACTAGGGGCTTCCTGTCAATCAAACATGAGGTTGGATTTGAACAATATTGGGATATTATTTCAAAACCGTTGGATAGGAAGCTTTACCATCAGTTTAGGGTGGGCTCCCTTCCAACTAGAGTTTTCTCTAGCAAATGGTCCAAGTCAACGTCTGAATTGTGCCCGCTGTGCTTAGCACAATCTGAATCAATTGCTCATATCCTATTTGCTTGTCCGGCCTACAGGCCACCAAGGACGAAATGGCTCAAACCCATCTGTTCCACCCTAGGCACGAGAGACGCTATAGAGGCCCTGAGGATCCTACAGACATGTACCCAGGAACCTATTGTCATTGCTACGGCAAAATTTCTGAGTTGGGCATGGGTGATTCGGGCAAATAAATTCAAGGGCCTATTAACTTGATCTGTTTTATTTTGTTCTATCCTTATCATGTGGGTTGTGTGGCAACCTGTGTCTGCCACACTGCCGAGAATTGTGGTGGGGCCTATTGATTTTGTGTAAGACCTGGGTAGCTTTTATCTTTTAGATTGTATGTTGTTTGGTTTTACCATTCTCTGCTCCCTTTACAAATTACAATTGAGCGGAAATCTCTTCTCATATCTTTCCTAATGAAATGTTTTAATAGTACATTAGTGTCCGCTGAAATGATGGATTAATGTTCCTTTTTTAAATATTTCACTGTGTCTGTCCCAGATCAATGTAACCCTGGCATCACCCAACTATTCTGTTACCACGTTTTTACCCTGCCTATTTTTTTAATTGTTTGTATGTCTTTTATGGTTTTATAATCGAAATAAAGACTTAAGAAGAAGGAACTAATTATAGTGTCAGGTTTAATAATACTGCTTGTAGGGTTATAGTCTCATTCCACTGAAGTTGTAGAGGAGAAAAACACGCTTGAGCAGGAACCATTGCAGAAGGTAGACAAAGGCTCATACTCTTTAGGAGAACAGTACTTACATGTAGATCTGTCTAGTGGAGATTATACACTGAATGCTTACACTAGGTTACTCTATGAATAGGCTATCTGGTTTTAGGTGTAAACCTATAATAACTGATAAAACCCCACCAAAAGGAAAATAGCCATCACCGGTGTAAACATATAAACACTGGAAAACACCTTTGCAACCACACACTAAGTGCCATTCAAAGAAAGGAAAAAATGAGTGAAAGAGATGTTTTTATTTCTTCCTGAAGGGGCCAATACAATGTAACTCTGTTATACAAGGTAGCATCAAGAAAGACTGGGATAACATTATTCTGCTTGAGTTTTGTTGTTTAGGGATGTCACTAAAACATTGTCTCTTCTTCCTTCTGCTTTTTTCAGTTTTGTGGTCTGTGGTCTAAAGATGCAGTGTTTAGAAGCATGTTTTGTGTCTTATTTAGTTATTTTATAAACTGTAGAGAATCGGGAAATATCAAAATCATGTTTGATATTTTGGCTACATTTGATTTCACTGATAGGTAAAATGGCTGGTTTCATAAGAATCTTTCCTAATATGTACCATCACATTTACCCAGAGACAGAGAGTGGGTGAAATACTTTGAAACATCAGCCCCCTTTTCTAGTGACTCCATATTGATTGTAAGTGAATTGCCAAACACCCCAAGCTTTAAACATTCAATGCAAGATGTAGTGACAGGTATATGTGAAAAGAATGTTGTCACCAAGCATCTGAGATAGTGGTGAAAACATGATACCAGACGTTTAGTAAACATGAAACACAGTGTCACTTGGAATGCTGCTGAAAAAAGTTCCCACCAAGTTCAATAAAGATTGGAGTGATATTGTTTGTATTTGCAGTAATTCAGCTACGTATGTGAAAAAGTTGTATGATGGTCTGTCAAAATCGACACCTGAGCTGAAGTACTTCCCTGTAAGAGATCCTTGTCACTTGCTAGATGGTATGCTGAAAACATCTTTACAATCTTCAGAGTTAATGAAGAATGCTATTGACTTTGTAGTCCATTCTGGTGCAGTAATAATGTATTTTGACCGCTATACCCTGTGCACACGCTATCTATACACATGCACTATTAGTGCAGAAAGCATGCAATAATTGAAATTAAATTTAAATTCCATAAACACCGGAAAAACACTGTTTTTGTTGTTTTTAATGGCGTGAAAATGTGTAACCACTGATAACCACTGTTTTTTAAGGTATTGAAAAAACCCCACCAGAATTTACCAAAAATAGAAACTGAAAACAGGAAAGCCTATCTATGAATATGTAGATACCATGGAGGCAGGAGATGGCTATGTGTGCATGCAACTACCTACTTCCGTAGTTGAGAGCATTACTTATCACTATATACCATTAATGTATGGCATTTCTTGAAGCTTACTGTTGAGCATTTTCTATGGAAAGGGACATTTCCAGTTCTATTTTTCGAACTATGATTTAGTTATTTCATGAGTTCCTGTGTTTAAGCACCTGAATAGACATTCATATGCTCAGATTGCTGAAACTGCTAGTAGATATTTTGCTCCACTTAAAACGTTAGCTACTGCTTATGCACACCTACAGAACTTGACTTGTGTCCTCACTGACATTGAAACGAAGTTTCTAAACCAAGTAGAAGATAGATATAGAGCAGTGAAGACTAACACCACTAAAGAATAAAGTTTTACCAGTTGGTCAGAAGAGGATAAAGATCACCAAGCTGAAGGTAATACTGGAGGATTAACTCTAGATTTGGCAACACCAAGGGAAGTTATGTATACAGAATGACAAGAATGAATATGACACTATGTTTGTGGGACAGAATGAATGTGATCATATCTTTGAAGTCAGGGGAACTTGGAAGTTGTTTTTGGATGGTGGAGATCCTGTGATTCCTGGAGTTTTCTTTATTTGTGGAAAGTATGCTTACTTCAAGCTGCCCAATAATTGACATGGCACTTGTTATTTAGTAGTAGTGTTTCTCAAGATTTATCATGTAGGAAACATTGATCATCCTGTCTGGGAAGAAAAATCTAGGCCTAAACGAGGTGCTAGTGCTGGAAAAATTGTGGGTGCCATTTTGGTGTCATAATCCCAAATGTAGGGGTGATACTAAATGATATCAAGATTAGAAAGCAATCTACTATAGTTGATAAGGTATCCACTAGTACTGCTAGAGCTTTATTGCTTGTAAATACCTAAATGGTTACTATTAGGGCTTTGGTTTTGCAGAATCGGCTTGCTTTAGACACATTGCTCGCAAAAGAGGGCGGAGTCTGTCGGATGCTCAAGCTACAACAATGTTGCACCTACATCCCAGACAAAAGTAAGTACTTACAGAAATATATCAAGAGCATTACTGACATTCAGAAAGAATTGCATGGATTGGCATCTGCAGGTGTTTATGATTCAGGTGGAAATGGATTCAGTGCTATTGGAAGGTGGTTTGCGAATTTGCGAAGTGGTACATTTGCTTCTATCTCAAGATACCTCATCTGATCATTGCTCTCTGTGCAGTGGTTGTGATTGTGACTGTGAAGCTGTACAGGAGGAACAAGGCAAGAAAAGGAATATCCCGAAAAAGAGAAGACATAGAGTTAGAAAGGAGACAGAGTAATTATTACAACAAATTAAGCATTTGGTGGAGTTCAGACGAAAAGCAATTGCCACAACCATGGTTTAAGTTGGTCAATATGATTAGATCAAGAGATAAGATAAAGAGATATTGTGATGGCTTGATACGCCATCAGATGGGGGATTTGAGCAGTGTATTTTGATTACATCTTGAGGTACCATAGGAGTGCATTATAATCATGTGTAGTCGCCATTCAAATATATTCTGGGTGTTTAATGTGGCTAAAAGAAGATGGGGTATTGCATATTTAAAGTGCTCCATGTGAAGACTATCGTGTTTATAGAGTGTGTTTAGAAATGTGATTAATAAAGGTTTCTGCTGTAATGATATGGTAATACTCTAAAATAAAATGTTTATAATTGTGTCTCATGTGAAGCTAATGAAATAATGTGTGTAGACTAAAATTGACACTTATAAATGTGATAAGCAAATAGTTATTTTAATGTATTAAGAATGACAACATTTACGCTTATAATTGCATTTATTTATTCATTTCAAAATTACATTTATTCTGTGTTTAGAAATGTGCACAAATTTGTAACCCTGTGCACTGTTAAGTTGACATTATTTAGAGGCCTCAAGGACAGATTGTAGCACTAGTTACTGTTTCAAAACTAACTTTGATTTGCATTTGACCTTCAATATGGAATTTGTTTTGCTTGAATATTTTGTTTCTACTGCAGAGGTCGACAAAAGCCTCATTAGTAGCAAAAGAAGGGTTTGTGTTTTAGTTAGATAGCAAGGTATGAGAAGGTGGAATTTGGCAAGAGGAAATGTGTTAACGATCAAAGAGACGAGTTCTTATGGAGGAGGAGAAGAATGGCCAAGGACGAATGAAGTAACAATTTATCATTGTGGAGAAGATGGTGCTAGTAGCCAATCTGTGCCTAGATTGTAGAAAGTTACTGGAGAGAACCATGTGACCTAACTTGAATGTGGGCTAATATCTTATATTGTAACATAGTGAGGGTCAGAAAAACATCTTAGGACTTCAAGAGGTACAGACCACTGCTTCTGCTGTTGTTTCGCTTCATTGTATATGACTCTTTTTTTTTTTTTTTTTCCTCATCTCACCAAGTATGCGTCTGCAATTCTTTAAGAGCCGCCCTTCCAACCTGTGCGCCCCGCGGCTGCTGCATTCACTTTGGTCTGTACCCAGGACCAGACCTGCCCCATTGTTGGTGGCTTGGTGTAATCATAGGACCTAGAGGAGTTATACAAGCCCCAGACCTCTACCCCACACTGTAAAGGCCTGCCAGATATTCGAACAGTTCTCATTTCCTCCTCCCTGGTCCAGTCGGGCCATTATGGAAGCAGCTTTAACCCAGTCTTCAAGTTTGGGGGGCAGAGGATCTCTCCAATTCATACAAATTTCCCTCCGTGCTATTAAAACAAGATATAACAATAAGCCTCTATGTGTATGCCTCATCTTCTTACTTAACGTACCATCATCCCCAAAAAGAACCAGAGTCACATTTAAAATAATTTTCTCTCCAAAAATACCACAAAGGGCTTCCTCAACTCCTCTCCAAAAGGCAAAGAGTCTGGGACACTCATAAAATATATGGAGGTTCGTTGGCTTTAATAAGGTCGCATCTTGGGCATTTAGGCGTGGAGAGTGGAGCAAACTTTGCTATCCTAGCAGGGGTATAGTATAATCGATTAATAACAAAGAAATGATTCTTCTTGAGGTTTGCCAGCTTGACATACTTGTACAAAAGCTTCAGAGAAGGTTCATATAATTCTTCGATGTCACATTCCAAGGGAACCTGATTCCATACTAGATGTTGTGGGGGGTATTCCTTCTCCTCTGCCTCTACGGACTTCTTATACCATTTTGAGATTTCCTTGCTCTTAAGGTTTACATCTTGGAGGGATTGCTCCACCTCCCAAATCCCATGTATTTCCCTCTTCTCCGCTGCAAACCAAGAGACTAATTGCATGTATTTAAATCTGGAGAAGCCACTTCCAATCCTGGCTCTTAAAATCTCCCATGGGTGGACCTCCTCTGATGATACCAAATCTGACCATATAGGGACACCAGCTCTTTTAATTGGTGTTGCAAGACTGTCCTTAAGACATTCCGGGGTCCCTGGGGAATCCCAGATTGGGGCAAACTCAGAGTAATACCCTATCCCCCATCTACTTCTGAGCTTGTACCACAGACTAAGGGCAGCCTTCAGTACTTTCAATTGCACTTTTTTAAAGTACCTAGGTGCCCCGAATTTATACAGGAAGCCGTCTCCACCATCCTGCCTTGTCATTTAAGCCAGAAGTCTGCCCCAAAATGACTCGTCTGGCTTCGTAAGCAACAACCGAATATTTTTGAATTGAAAGGCAACACAATACCACTTAATATCCGGAAGGGCCAACCCCCCTTTGATAAGCCTACGCCTAAGATTTTTCCAAGCCAATCTGGCACCTTTATAAGCCCAGATGAAACTCGTGATCTTACTCTGAATTTTACTAATGTCCAGTTTTGGGAAGTTAAGGGGATGGCATTAAAAAGGTACGTTAGTTTAGGGAGAATAACCATTTTAACTAGGTTGACCCTGCCATAGATTGTTAAAGGGAGGTTTTTCCACCTGGCTAGTAGACGGTCGACTTCTTTTATAGTCTTATTTAGGTTAATCTGCAGGATTTTCTCGATATCCTTGATGATTATGATACCCAGGTATTTAAACTCTTGACTTATTCTACCCCCCCAGTTATCGACGTTCCAGCACATCACCTCAGTTTTAGAGGTATTGGCTAGATATCCCGACAGAGATCCGAATTCCTCTAACAGAATTTCAATCCTTGGTATTGCCACCGCAGGGTTATCAGTATATAGCAGCAGATCGTCAGCGTATAAAGCGACCTTGCTGCTATATTGATAAGATTTAAAAGGTGTAATCAGATCATCTGCCCTAATTGCTTGTGCCAAGGGTTCTATGTAGATGTTAAATAATAGGGCTGAAAGGCGGCAGCCCTGTCTAGTTCCTCTTAGAATATTAAAGCTAGATGTTAAAATCCCATTTAATAGTATTTTAGCGAAGGCCCCCTGATAAGAATTTACCAGAGTCTGGATGAAGATGGGCCCAAAGCCCATTGACCTTAACACTTCCCAAAGATATATCCAGCAGACTCCTTGGCCGCATCTAGTGCCACTACGGCCAAGGGTTCGGATCGAGCTGTGGCCAGATCTATATTGCCAATTTAATTGTTGCGTTTGTTCTTGAATATATCTTTTAGGAATAAATCCTTTCTGGTCGGCATTAATCAGCTGGGGGGCGATTTTGACCAACCTCCCTGCTAGAATGCTCATAAAGATCTTATAATCGGCATTCAGCAGGGAGATCGGTCTATAGGAATCCGCCCGTAGAGGATCCTTTGCAGGTTTCAAAATAAGCACTATGGTTGCCTTTTTCCATGACCTAGGTATCTTGCTCTCTGACTGATAGACTGAATTGAATAAGACACCCATATTCAGGACCAGCTCTTCCAGCAGAAGTTTATATACCTCGCTAGGAAGCGCATCTGTGCCTGCAGCTTTGTTATTTTTACATTTCCCGATTTGCTCTCTAATCTCTCCCTCAGTTATTGGGGCATCTAGGCTTTCGCGGCTTTCAGCTGTTAAGGTCGATAGGGATTTCTCCCTCAACCAGGTCTTAAGGATCTCCGTATTTGGTGTAATTTCCTCCTTATATAGCTCAGAGAATAGTGAAAGCAGCCAAGCTTACATGTCCACCAGTCTGCTCGATGTTTCCCCATTTTCATTTATAATTAGTTGGTTTATGTGATTTTTTACACGATCTGCTCTGGCTTTCCATGCCAAAAGTGCTCCTGCCTTCTCTCCATATTCAAAATTCTGCATAGATTTTGTCAGCCACTGTACTTTACATTTCTGATTGAGCCTTACTCTAAATCCCTGGCGGGCATTATCAAGGTCCCTCTGGACTTGTAATATTCTTTCAGGTGCCCCCTGATTTAGCTGGATCCTTTCTGCCTCTAATTGGGAGATTTTATCCTCCAACATTCGTAGCTCTTGTGATTCCTCCCTATTCTTGGTACAAATGCGACTATGTAGGAAGCCCCTCAAATAAGCCTTGAAAGCATCCCATACATAATCCATAGACGTTGATCCAATATTATCAGAGAAATAATTTTGGGATGCACGTTTGAGATCTCTTGCTATCTCTGGGTCAGTCAGCATAGATCTTTTAAGTGTCCATCTAGGTCTTACATTATACCGGCTCCCTATTAAAGTAAATACAACAGGGGCATGATCTGATATGTGGCTGGGCTGGATGGCTATTGATGTCATATCATCTACAATGGACCTGTCAATCAGAACATAATCGATTCTGGAGAAGAGTCCATATTTCTTACTGTGGAAGGTAAAGCCCTGATTGTTACCTATCTTTGTCCTCCACAGATCCGCAAGCTCCAGATCATGTATCATATTATTTAGAGCCTGACGTACCCAAGGCGCCCCTACATAATGACTCTGATTAGATCTATCCTTTAAGGGGTCCAAAAGCACATTAAAGTCTCCTCCAATTATTATAGGGGAGGCTACTTCCATCAGGATCGATTGCACCTTACATATATATGTGGGGTCATCTATGTTAGGACCGCAAAAGGATACGCATACCAACTCTGACCCTCCAAAGTCTAATTTGGCCATTATCCATCTCCCAGTTTGATCAGTTTTTATTAATTTAATTATGCAGCCCGCCCCTTGTTTAATCAAAATGGCCACTCCCTTACAGTGGGCTGTCTGTTCTGAAGTGCAAAAATATTTTATCCACGAGTACCTTGCAAATATGGTGCGGCTCTCTAGGTGGCTCAAATGGGTCTCCTGAATTAAACATATTTGGGCGGGACTTTGCTCTAGATATTTCATCGCTAACCTCTGTCTGCGGGGGCATCGTAAACCATTAATATTCCACGAGAGGAGTTTTAGATCACCAACTCCCATTGCAAAGTCTCAACTATTGAAGGGGGCCTTCCAGTTGTATCTATACCTAATACAGAGAACCCAAAGCAGACTACCTGTCATTGAGAATTTTTTGATTTTTTTCCCACTGCTCCCCACCCCGTGCTCCGCCCTACTTCCCACCCCCCCCATCCCACCCACATGCCCCTCCAACCCCCCGGGGAACCCTCCCTACTATTTAGGCTATAAGCCTAATCGGCTTCAGTCCCTCGGGCCACACAAAAAAGAAGTAATTAGCCATTTTCCTTTCCCTGGTCCCTCTTATCACTCGGGGCCTCCCTTATTTCAACTTACTCCTCCCTTACACCTCTGCTCCCTTCTTAATTTTATCAATAAGATCATCTGCCTCCTCAGCTGAGCGGTGAATGTTCATGTGATTGTTCCACATGGTACGAAGTAATGCAGGGAACTTCAATTGTGCCCTAGCCCCCAGTTTATTTAATTCCTCCATTCGTTTGCCCATCTCCCACTGTTTCTGTGCTGTGGTATGACATATATCGGACCTGATATTAAACGAAAAGGAGTTAGAAAGGGCATTAGATGTTTGTTACTTCCTTAAGTGCTGTTGATAGGATTGCCTCCTTAACAGTATATGTGTGAAAATTTATCAGGATTTTTCTGGGCTTCTGCTTTGCTGGATTTCTTTAATAGGGGTCACGATGCACCCGTTGTATTTCTTGTGACAGATCTATATTTGGGGAATTTTTTAAAACTGTCTCTTTTAGGAGTGATATCACAAACCCCCTGATATCAGAACCTTCTAGGGCTTCGGGAACATTAATCAGTCTCAGGTTGTTTCTCCTAGAGTGGTTCTCCAACCGCTCTAGGTCATCCTTCATTTCCCTGTTTTGGCTTACTAACTTAGCCATTTCTGCTGAGGAAGTATTGAGTGCCTCTTTAATTTTTGGAATCTCCTGCTCGAAAATGTCTGTTCTTAAGGATACCTCTTCCAACTTCTGGGCTAATACTGCACACAATGCCTGAATTGCCGCTTGGTTAGTCTCGGAGACTGTAAATCTGTTCCCCATCTCGTCCTTGCGTGCTAAAAGAATATCAGCCAAAGACCCTGGGCTTGATGTAGAAGCATGTTGAAAGGAAGTTACTTGTTGCATTGGTTCTAGACGGGGACCAGGCTCAGCATCTTGCACCTACAACTCACTGAAGCGGTTTGAAATAGAAACCGCAGGATGAACAAATATCGGGGGACTACTAGAATCCTCAGACAGTGCCTTTGCCGTTCTATCAGTAGCCAAGAGTGTAGGGGAAGATTGTGTTTCTTCCAGTGGCGTAATTGACATAGTCGGCGACGTATTCTGTGGTTGGTTCGATTCCATCCTGCCGGTGGTACTTGGGACAGGTGCCTTCTTTGCTGGAAACCCGAGTGACGGGGGCAGTAAGGACTTTGTAATATGACTTCAAAGAAGGTGTTATCTTTATTTTGGGGGCCAATGCTTTCTTCCCTCTACCTCTCCCTCCACCTTTAGTGTCGGGATTGCGCGAGGGCAGATAGTCGGCAGTTACTCACCGGCAGTATCGATGTTCTTTACGCATGCGCGGAGAGGGGTCGGACACATAAAACCCGGCTTCCCTCTCTCCTCTGCGCTTCGCGTTCTAGTGTTTCCTGATTTCCGGCTTTCCCTCACCTGTTTCACTTCCGGGTTGTTGTTCCGACGGGTGTTGCAGTACGCGGCGGCGTCTATCCAAGTTGGTGATCTCCCGGCGGTCCTGGTCTCTTCAAAGGCTCGCTCCTTTCCCTTCAGTTTTCCGGAAGATTACGAGGAGAATTGGCTAGAGTTGCACGGTGGCGGTAACAGCGCATTGCGCTGACACTTATCAATTTCCTCTATTGCTGTCAGTAATAGTCCTGTGCTCTGGGCGTTAAGTGAGGGTCCTCCCCGCCTAAACAGGGTCTCTTTTAGACACAGTAGAAGGGGTTATTATTTATCCGACAGTGAGCGGATTTTCTTTCTTCTTAATCATTCCTCATTTCACAAAGGAGGTCAAGATTTCATACTCTACATACAGAAGAGGTGGGGACATGAGAGGGTTTAGGTATACCCCTTTGTTTATGATGTAGGTAGCAGAAAAATCACTTTCCTTTTCTTTCCTTCCTAAGTATATGACATCAGTCACGTTTATCTAAAAACACTGTACATATGGTCACCTATTGAAAGAAAAGACAAGTTCTATCACAGCAAGAGAGAAGGTAGGAAAGAACGCATAGAGACACACAAATTAATGTTTTATTGTATATTAATTCTTTTCCTGTACACATACAGCTTCTTGGCGTATCCGGATTCTCCTGAGGTGCCCAGAGTTCCAAGGCTGTGTTTTCCCCTCCTTTCCTTGTTTTGTTTCCCTGCTTCCCCGGGTTACCTTTGATGCCCTGTTCTTACCGGGTATCTCGGGTGACTAGGGGAGGTTGCGGACCTTATCATCATCCGTGGCGTTCCTGCAGAAACACAGGTGAGAACCTGACAGAACGCGAAGCCCGAAAAGAATAGTAATTCTTTCTGCCCGGACGTCATGGATGTTGGTCAAGTATCCCTTGCAGATTTGGCTCACATGTTGGGCAACCTTCAGGCTGAGACCCAATCCTTATCTAATAGAGTAGACATAATACAGAGAGAGATGAGAACGGATGTTGGCAGAGGATCCCAGAGTTCAGGGTCTAATGTACCGGTAATTCATGTCACCACTCCTCCTTCCATCCCTTTAGCTCCCCCTGAGCGTTTTTTGGCGATACCACCAAATTCGCAGCTTTTATCAGTCAGTGTCAGCTCCATTTCATGTGTAAAGCCTCTTGTTTTCCCTCAGATCAAGCCAAGGTGGCGTTCGTCATCTCCTATTTAGGGGGTCCGCCGCAAATTGGGCCATACCCATGATAGAGAGAAACGACCCATTATTGCAAGACTACACAGCATTTAAAAGAGAACTAAAAAAGCTATTTGACAAACACACTTTTACTCATTCTGCAGACACAGAGCTTTTAACGTTACGACAGGGCTCACAGGACTTAACTTCCTACATATCTACATTCTACAGACTAGTAGCTGAGGCAGGCTGGCCAGAGGAAAAGCGTAGCGCCTTGTTTTATAAGGGGCTGCGAGAAGAATTGAAAGACGCTCTAGCTCAAGTAGTAGACCCTCCAGAGTCATGTACCGCGCTAGTGGACTTAGTGGTTAAATTAGATCACAGACTCAGTGAGCGTAGGAGAGAGAGAGGAAGATCAGAAGGGAGAAGTTTGGTGTTTAGAGAAAAGAAACCCGAACCAGAAAAAGGAATTGAAGATCCAGAGCCAATGCAAATAGGGAGCATCAGAGGTCCCCTGAGTGAGGACGAAAGACAAAGGCGACGAGATAAGAAGCTCTGCCTATACTGCGGAAAGCAGGGCCATTTCTTGAGAGAATGTCCTGTTAAGCCAAAACAGACAAGGCGTTCGGAAAACTAGTAAGCCCGAGATCACAAGAGGCAGGGGTTTCGGGTGTTTCAGGTTTAATTGTCTCATCTAGAGAAGTAGCCATATCACATCCTCGCCATTTCTTCCTCTCCTCGAGCTTACAATGGGGGCAGGAAATAGTACAGGTTTATATAATGGTGGATTCAGGTGCATCAGGTAATTTTATGGATGCACAATGGGCACAGAAACAACAGATACCTTGGGTATCTAAGTCCTCATGGGAAGAAGTTACAACAATTGACGGGAGCACTCTGAAGTCTGGTCCCATTAAGCGTACTACTATTGCCTTAAAGCTCATGATCGAGGAAAGACACCAGGAGCTTCTCTCATTTGATTTAATACAATCCCCACAATTCCAAGTCATAGTGGGGTTACCCTGGTTGATTCAACATAATCCTATTATTGACTGGAGGGAGAAGACAGTGATATTCAACCAAGATTTTTGTAAAGAGCATGAAATTTCCACCACTGTGGACCATAAAAAAGTCATGTCAAGTTTTACTCCTAATGAAGAGACTTTGCCCTCTATGTATCAAGTTTATCAAGACATATTTGATAAAGAACAGGCCTCCAGCCTCCCACCCCATAGGGTTTATGACTGTAGAATAGACTTGCAACCGGGGGCTCGCATTCCCTATAGCAGAATATATGCATTAACGGAGAAAGAGAACGTGTACCTGCGGGAATATCTAGATGAGATGCTTAGAATAGGGTTTATTCGTCCCTCCAGATCACCAGCTTCATCTTCTCTTTTCTTTATACCGAAGAGAGAAGGGGTCTTCGGTGTTGCATCGACTATCGGGCACTAAACACCATTACTATCAAGAATAGGTATCCCTTACCCCTGATTTCCTCCCTCCTGGATCAGATAAAGAATGCCCAGGTATTCACTAAATTAGACTTGCGAGGAGCCTACCACTTGGTAAGAATTAAAGAAGGGGACGAGTGGAAGACAGCCTTTTGTACCAAGTACGGGCTCTATGAGTACTTGGTGATGCCTTTTGGACTATGCAACGCCCCCGCGGCGTTCCAGTTTTTATCAACGAGGCACTCAAGGACCTCCTGGGGGTGTGTGTTGTGGCCTATATTGATGATTTATTGATTTACTCCCCTTCAACGCAAGAACACGTGAATCATGTGACAGGGGTATTGCAGAGGTTGCGAGATAATCATCTGTATTGCAAGTTAGAAAAATGTCAGTTTCATACAAGACAAGTTAGCTTTCTGGGATTTGTGATTTCCCCACAGGGACTTAGCATGGACCCACAGAAAGTGGAAGCCATCCACCGTTGGCAGGCACCACGAACAGTGAAAGAGACACAGAGCTTTCTTGGCTTTGCCAATTTTTACAGGCGTTTTATTGATGGGTTCTCTAATCTCACTTCCCCGATAACTACACTATTGAGGAAGGGTAATAAATTCCAGTGGACTTCAGAGGCGGATATAGCCTTCAATACATTGAAAAAGGCTTTTACACAGGCACCCATCTTGGCTCATCCTGATCCGACACGTCCCTTTGTAGTCGAGGCTGACGCATCCCAAGTGGCGGTAGGGGGATACTTTCACAGACGAATCCCAGTACAGGAACCTTGCATCCAGTGGCTTATTATTCTCGTAAATTAGCTCCAGCAGAGGTGAACTACTCCATAGGGGATAAGGAGCTATTGGCTATAAAAAGAGTACTCGAGGAATGGAGACAGTACCTGTTAGGGGCTAATCATAAGCTAACAATCCTTACAGACCATCGTAACCTAAAATTCCTTCAATCTGCAAGGGCTTTGTCCATGAGACAATTACGTTGGACACAATTCTTTAGTGAGTTTGACTTCGTTATACAGTTTCAAGCAGGAAAGAAAAACGGAAAGGCAGATGCATTATCACGGCTAGGCTATAATGAAGAACCCAGAGACGGCGATCCCCCTTAATTATAGACAGAGAGCGAATCATTGGTGTTTTGTGTTCAGAAGGTGACTTTATACGGTCAGTTAAGGAGGCACAAGCGTCCATAGATTTGGGGGAAGTTACAGGTACACAAGAGGTCACTGTGGAAGAGGGACTGTCCTATGTGAAAGGGGGTCTGGTTCTTCCCACTCAAGTATTGCGATTGCAGGCATTGGAGTGGTGTCATTGTCATCCCCTTGCAGGACATCCAGGATTTAAGAAAACGTTCGAACTACTGCAGAGACGTTTTTGGTGGCCAGAGATGGGAGGGGACACTAAACGTTATATTCAGACCTGTCACGTGTGTGCCCAGGGAAAGGCTTCTCATCAAAAACCTGTAGGGCTACTACAACCTTTACCCACTCCTCCTGGTCCCTGGCACACAGTCTCTCTAGACTTTATAGTGGAATTACCCAGAACTGTGAAAGGGAACACCACCCTTCTGGTGGTCGTTGACCAATTGACCAAGATGGCACATTTTATACCGTTAGCGAGTCTCCCTTCCTCTAAAACACTGGCCTCTGTATTTGTACAACAAGTGGTGCGTTTACATGGTCTTCCCTCCGTATTGATATCTGATAGGGGTGCCCAGTTTATCTCTAGGTTTTGGAGAGGTATGGGTAACTTATTACAGATAGACGTAAGACTTTCCTCTAGTCATCACCCTCAGACGGATGGCCAAACAGAGAGAGTGAATCAGTGTTTTGAGCAGTATATCCGTTGCCAGGTTTTACACACTGTTTCTGATTGGGATGAGATGGTATGGTTAGCGGAGTTTTCCTATAACAACAGTCATCACTCCTCCACAGCTTACTCTCCATTCTATTGTACTTATGGTTTCCACCCTCGTACTCTATTGCCTTCTCTTTCCTCCACTTGTCTTGCCCCTGCAGCACTCGAGTTTATAAAAGAATTACAAGAAATACATAGAGCAACAAAGATGAATTTGGATAAAGCAAAGGCTAGTTATAAAAAAGGGGCAGACGCTCACCGACGCTCAGAGCCTGACTATAAGCAAGGAGATAAGGTCTGGCTGTCATCCAAGAACCTAACCTTAAGAGGGGCTTGTAAGTTCAAGCCTAAGTATATTGGCCCTTACGAGATATGTAAGGTGGTGAACCCTGTTGCTATGAAACTGGATCTTCCTACCTCCATGAAGATTCATCCAGTATTTCATGTTTCTCTATTGAAACCATTAGAACCCGGTACACGTCTCCCTGTGAACCCTGAACCGATTGAAATAGATGGGGATCAGGAGTATGAGGTGGAGGCGATCGTGGATTCGCGGAGGGTGCGGAGTAGGCTTCAGTATTTGATTCACTGGAAAGGATATGGTGTGGAGGACCGGACCTGGGAGCCAGCTAGCCAAGTGCATGCCCCTCGATTGTTGCGTTCATACCATAGACGATACCCTGAGAAACCCAAACCGGTAGGGGGGTCTGTAGGGGGAGTGTACTGTCGGGATTGCGCGAGGGCAGATAGTCGGCAGTTACTCACCGGCAGTATCGATGTTCTTTACGCATGCGCGGAGAGGGGTCGGACACATAAAACCCGGCTTCCCTCTCTCCTCTGCGCTTCGCGTTCTAGTGTTTCCTGATTTCCGGCTTTCCCTCACCTGTTTCACTTCCGGGTTGTTGTTCCGACGGGTGTTGCAGTACGCGGCGGCGTCTATCCAAGTTGGTGATCTCCCGGCGGTCCTGGTCTCTTCAAAGGCTCGCTCCTTTCCCTTCAGTTTTCCGGAAGATTACGAGGAGAATTGGCTAGAGTTGCACGGTGGCGGTAACAGCGCATTGCGCTGACACTTATCAATTTCCTCTATTGCTGTCAGTAATAGTCCTGTGCTCTGGGCGTTAAGTGAGGGTCCTCCCCGCCTAAACAGGGTCTCTTTTAGACACAGTAGAAGGGGTTATTATTTATCCGACAGTGAGCGGATTTTCTTTCTTCTTAATCATTCCTCATTTCACAAAGGAGGTCAAGATTTCATACTCTACATACAGAAGAGGTGGGGACATGAGAGGGTTTAGGTATACCCCTTTGTTTATGATGTAGGTAGCAGAAAAATCACTTTCCTTTTCTTTCCTTCCTAAGTATATGACATCAGTCACGTTTATCTAAAAACACTGTACATATGGTCACCTATTGAAAGAAAAGACAAGTTCTATCACAGCAAGAGAGAAGGTAGGAAAGAACGCATAGAGACACACAAATTAATGTTTTATTGTATATTAATTCTTTTCCTGTACACATACAGCTTCTTGGCGTATCCGGATTCTCCTGAGGTGCCCAGAGTTCCAAGGCTGTGTTTTCCCCTCCTTTCCTTGTTTTGTTTCCCTGCTTCCCCGGGTTACCTTTGATGCCCTGTTCTTACCGGGTATCTCGGGTGACTAGGGGAGGTTGCGGACCTTATCATCATCCGTGGCGTTCCTGCAGAAACACAGGTGAGAACCTGACATTTAGTACATACAGAGGAATCAGTTCTTTCTCGCTTCTTTTCCACCCTTTCTCCTTCTCCACCTCCCTTCTTTTGTGTATTTAACAGATTTACAGTCACTGCGGAGGGGGTATCTTGAATAGACAGCCCGATGCTAGAGGGGAGCTGTACAGCCCTAGTTCTAAGAGTGTATCTGCACGCTTTAGATGTGCACCTTTTACTTGCTGGCCTTTTCCCCTCTCCATATAGTAAGGGGTTTCCCCTCCTCCTCCTGCTTCCCAGGCAGCAGCAACAATCTCCCTCTGTTGGCTTCGATATGCACAAGAAAGGTATCCAAAAAAGTCCTTACCTTCCTTTCCAGCCTCGGCCACAGCCACTGAGTCTAATCCGACCCCCTTACGCCCTACCTGGGGGGCTTGCTCCCCCACCATGTACCACTCGCGTTGTATATGACTCTTGGCTGGAGTTTCTTCTACTGAAGACACTGACAGCTGACACCATTCCATTCTGATCAATGCTTTTAGTCTAGGGTTACCCCTTTTTGGTTAGTGTAGGGAAAGATAGTTACTCATGTCTTCGCTTTCAATCATCAGCTGATGCAATTTAATGTTCAGTTCTTTTATCTGATTACTTGTATTGCAATAATCAAACGAATCGTGTGTTTCTTGCTATATAGGGTACATTTCTATAGGAGACTTGGTCTCATTCTGTTCACCTTTTAATTCTATACGATTATGTTGAGGCTGATTAATATAAATTTGTTTCTGAATTTATAATACATTTTACTAATCCCTTCTTAGTTGTCCGGAGTAGTAATTGTGTGGCCACATGGGCGACACTGTATTGAAGATTTAATTGTAATTGTTACTTTCTCTTACCTCTCAAGCAACTCAAAAAGACCATTGCATTGAGTGGGTATCTTTAGGTGGGTCCAAACATTCTCAGAACCATCTGGAGAAGTAACACAGGCCTCCTATTTGGTTTGGACAAAGAGTACTGAGGGGCTGGGGGAGCCTGTGTAGATAATTTGACACCTTGGACAGGGGTCACTGCCACTAGAGAGTGAGGGACTCTTTGTCATTCAAAGCCTGAATATTTTGGAACCAGACTGAGGGTTGCTGTGTACTTGCTTTACAGATCAAAGATGCCCCTGGAACAGCTGTGTGGGGCTATGAAATAGACATTCAAAAAATACTCTGGAGCTGATTGTAAGGCTGGAGAGCTGAACAGAAGGAGTTGACCAAGCTCCTAAAGGAAGAGTTCCCACGTCTATCTGTGAGTACAACCTAAAACCTACATTTTTTATATTATTTATATATACCTATTGAATGGTTGCCAGTGGGTTCAAAGAGCGTAATTTACATTAAAGGTCTTGCTGAGTATTATGTTCCATAATTCAGTGCTGAATTCATTAGCAGGATATTTATCTTTCCAAAACAAAAGTTAATTGCAGGTATTGTCATGCTTTCACAATCTTAGTGTTGTTCTTAGAACATTAATTAGCATACCAGACAAGCTCACCCATGCAGGCCCATGCTCGATGCAAACATTTACCAAAGAATCCTCCCCTGTGTGTGAAAATAAACATTGTAAGCATGCACCCGTGTCAGATAAAAATGTACTGTCTCACATTGCACTTTACATTCTTTTTCTTTTAATATGTCTTGTTAAACCTATGTCATTGTACTCTAAAAGAAAAACACATTTAAATTGCTTGTTTAATTTGCTTACAATGCTCTTTGCATTTAAAAATCTGATTTATAATATATTGTTGCAAATATTTAGAATATTTTTATATCCCCGCCAATAAAACCCACATTTCCCAAAGCATTACGACTTGCCTGCAGTGTCATTCAAACATGAATAAAAAACGGATAATGCTCTAAATCTTTCTAAAGAGAAATATAATCAATTAATTATAATGTAAAAACTGCAAATCGATTAGTATAAGTGATATGTCCCAATATAGAAATCGTCGGGGGGGGGGGGGAGGATTCAGGTTACTTTTCTTAAACTCTACCTTCAGCCTTGTGTTTTGTAAATGTCACCAGAACTGCTTGGTGGCAATATAGGCCCATATTGCACAGTTAATGGTTATGTATTATCTCCCCTATTTATTATAGGGCTTATTAGCCCAATGTATACCTGGACCTTCACAATGCTGCTTGCAATTTGGTGCTTTCTGAGTTCCTATTCGTGTCTCTGGTTGGGTGTTGGCTTGACAATGTCATGCCAGTTTGGTTATTTATTGGTACTTTCCACTCTATCGAGATGGATTGTCTATGTAAACTGAAGTCTTTAAGGACTGATTGCTTTATGGCCAAGTACAGGATAATCACTATAGAGACACTAGTACTGAAGTCCTCTTACACCACTGACTTTCAGCATTTGGCAATATTTCTGCCTGAATTTTATTATGAATAGCATCTCTCAAAATCCCTTGTTGCTTCACTACAGTAAATGTTTGCATCATAGCTGTGCAGAATGAGCATTGTCTCCTCTAGATGTAATTTTTAATGTCTAGCTCTTACAAAAGGCATGCACAGCTGGCTAAATGCCTATCTTCAAGATTACCTCAATAGGAGTGTTTGGAAAGCACATGTGCTCCCTTTACCCTAATAGTAAGCCTGAAGCTTGGGGTGCGAAGATGCTTATAATAAAATTCCAGAATGCTAGCACTTGAATGATCCTTGAAGGCAGAGGACTTCTTTCTGCCATGGTATATGGACACCATCCAGTCTACCTTACTTGTTTCAGACAAGCAACATTGTGGTCTAGTTTGAATGTGTAGGCTGGGGTGTGTACTTTAACCACATTTTAGCATTAACAAAACATTTGGCAAAGGGAGCTTGTGACCAAGAAATTCTAGCTTCTGGAAGGAAGTCAGGAAGGGTCTTAACTACATTTATTAAATGTAAAATTATATAGAAACTGTAAGCTCGGTCACCCAAATGACACCTTTCCAATAGCCTTGCTGGAAACGATGGGTAGGATTGAGTCATCTACCTGCATGGTTAAAAGCACTTTTCTATACCAAATTAAGTGGAACAGATGGGTTAGTTTGAGCCTTATGAAATAACCTACCTTTTATGAATGCTGATAGGTAAAGATGGCCAACCTACAAAAACTACCATGACTGAGGTATAGGAACTGGTCTAGTACCTGACCAACTTACCTGCACACTCGTCAGATGACTAATGGCTGAGAAAATGTTTAGCCCTTTATGGTGGCTGCTAGTATGCTGTTCTCCTGTCTGAAGTACCTAAAAATAAGGCCTCATTTTCTAACCCTGCCCTGCATTTTCTTTTCTTTTTATCTTATAGTTCATGTCTGGAGGAGGGCGGTGGTTGTCAGGTTTTCCTGATCAAAGATTAGAAGGCTGGATGAGAATGAACCAATTTCCCTAGTGTTGGTTTCAAAGTCTGAAACCCAAGAAATTCTGCTTTCCATCAGATTCGAATACTGCTGTATCAACTGGCATTTAATTTCTACATAGGTTATAGATGCAAACTTTCAGATGGTTCATTCTTTTTTATTGGTTTCTCTGCTAACATGATTTTATCTGAACGCCCTCTCATGCCTAATTTAACCCTATTGGTGATAAATACATCTATGGCTATTTTATCGTAGGCACTTTTACTTTTAAATAGACTCACCTAAAGCTTTTTTACTATTTTATTTTGACCAGTTTTAATTGGTCATTTGGCCCCAGCACTTGGGTACGTGTAGACTCCTGAAGAACTGTGCGCCTACAATAAAAGGTATGTGTAAGAAATTGGCTTACTGGTTGAGGGGGTGAAATCCTACTCAATCAGCAACCATTCTTCTCAGAGTGAAGTCAAAAGCAAACCCCAAATTATCATGTGCTCAACCCTCTGGTAGCTTGGCACAGAGAATTCAGGCTTAACCTGGGGGCAATGTGTAAAGTATTTTTGCAACACTTCAAACAGTAACCCAGTAAAAACACACCACAAACGGATCCCACATAAGATTAGAAAAATAGAGTAGTTTTTAATAATTAAAGACCAAAACAACAAAACTCTAACCAGGAGAATCGCAGAAAATCAATTGTAAAGATTTTAGTAAAAATACTGCCACAAAGGGCCATCTGTGGATATCTGATCATGTCGGACTGGGACAAAGTCACAAAAAGTTCAGGCTGAGTATGATGGCGCATGGGCCGGATACAGGGACCCAGTTAGGGCCACTGAGCAAAGTACCTTAAATTCTGTTTTGCGGGGTGTAGTAAGGGTCTGGGTCGAAGATGCATCGATTCCGAGATGCAGAGAGGCTGCAGTGCGAGGTCATCATCTAGGATTCCATTGACAAGGGCTTGTGAGACAAAGTCCAGTGTCAAGGATGCATCACACAGTAGGGGCTGTTACGACGAGTTGCGACGCGGAGTCCGGTGTCTTCGAGGTTGCCTACGCGAGGATGTGTCATACAGCGGCGGTTCCGATAACACGTCAGGCTACGATGTGCGACTTTGTGATGGAAAAGATCCACGAGTAGTGGCGTTGCATTGGTTTTGTGCAGGGCTGCGTTGTGCAGCAAAGAAGCTGTGTCGGTTCTGCTGGGTCCACAGAGGCTGGCAGAGCACATTAGCCCTACTTCCAAAAGTCTAGGACTGGGGTGGCACCACTTGGCAGGGTAGAATCACAGATGGCAGAGTCCAGGTGTAGGGTCCAGTCCACAGTTGTGGGAGCCTTCTGTCCCTGAGGCTCCAGTCAGGAGGCCAGTTAACTAGTCCTTGGAGTCACTCTGGGGTTCTGGGTTCAACAGATGCAGGTCCAGTCCTTCTCACCCAGACAAGAGGGCAACAAGCCAGCACAGCAGGGCATCAGTCCTTTCAGAGGCACAGTAGTCCTACTTTCAGGCAGAGTACCCACAGGTCCAGAAGTGTATTGAGGAGTTTAGGTCTGAGGTCCAAAAGTTATTCCCAGTGCCTACTTTGAAGTTGGGGAAGCTTCTAGAGGTTTCCACCCCGAGGTGTCAGACATCTCCTTCCTCCCTGTCCTGGCCTCAGTGTGTCTGGAGTTACAATGGACTAGTTACTAGCCATTTGTGAGAGTGCTCAGGCCGAGCCTTTATGATTTGCAAGTGTGGCAGGTGACCACTCCTACCAATTGTTAATTGAGAGTAGCCCATCCTGCCAACACCTAGCTTACCGTTGTCTCACTGTCTGAGAGCAATGAACAAAGACTAACTGCACCTAGTCATGTGACCCAGGAACAGGCTGCATGCACCAAATGGTTAGGATAAGAAAAAGCCAACTTTCTAAAAGTGGCATTATCAGTTAAGTGATTAAAAATCTGACTTTACCATTAAAGAGGGTTTTTAATTACAATTCTTTAGACGCAAACTTGACCTGTCTACCCGGTCCCAATGGAAGTTACAGCTTATTAAATGTAATAAGGTAACTCCAATGTTATCCTATGGGACAGGTAGGCCTTGCAATAGTGAAAAACAAATTTAAGAAATGCTCACTACCAGGACATGTAAAACATAAATATAGGTCCAACTTTAAATACACCTCGCCTTCCCTCTGGGCTGTTCAATGCCTACCCCGGGGGGGGGGGGGGGGTGTGTGTGTGTGTGTGTGTGTGTGTGTGTTTGTTTTCAACACTGCTCCCAGCACTTCCTTCTGGCGAACTGCAAGTAAATGGACCACCAGGACAATTGAATGACAATATTCTTTATTTCTCACTCCTCATTCTCCATCACGCGTTTCGGGCATCCAGTGCCCTTGATCACATAAGGAGACTGCAGTACGCCATATTTTATTATATATGCTTCGTGAACAAAACACCCACGTGATAGTAAACAGCAAAGAAACACTTTCGTTTTCTGTGTAAGCTCTTTCACATGCACAGGCTGATGTTTATACATTTGTGAGTAAAAGTTAACAGTGTATATTATATTAAAAATATACATGGAAACTCGCATTTATATTAATGTGCGTTCAATAAATATGTATAAATAATTTAAAATATACATATCATCACACACAAATAAATATAGATATAAATATTTTAAAAAATGTGCAAAATCTTTCAAAGCGGTAATCATATTTCTGCATTAATGCATTTTGGCCTTTCCCACTCTGATTTCTTACTACCAGCGTAATACATTGTTAAATTGTCATATGATTTTTGTGTTTTCTTACTACCAGCCTAAATGCTCTTATATTCTAAACACATAATCAGAAATGGTTATATTTGGTTTCAGTGCATATGTTCTTACTGAGCAATATTGTATATTAAAGTGCTTCCTAAATATCTGTGCAAAACTTTGTATTATTTATATATTAAAGTGTCTAGTGCATACTATATAAATAAATAACCCAATAGATAAAAAATATAGTGATATTCCCATAAAATTAATTTGATTGGATGTTTAAAAAGAGAGGCATTCAGTAAATTCTATTTACATTTCTGTTAGCAGCGGGTGAAGTTTGTCTATACAATTTTTGATTGCACATGAGGCTTGATGGTCATGTTTTGATTTTTAAAGAATTCATAAAGTCAAGACATCATAATTTTACAAGTTAATTCTATGGATTAAGATCTGTGATTTAGACATCCCAGGAAAACAATACTGTTAATCTGTCAGAAATCTAAAAATCACATATAGTAGATAATCCGTATAAAAAAGCCCGGTTTATAAAAAGGTGTGCATGTCTTCAGTATTATTCAATCCATTCGGTATCTTGCTATCAAGCTCTAAAATAAATTTTGTTTCACGCTGTCTCAAAAGTTTTTCCCGATTTCCCCCTCTACGTGGGACTGGGCTTGCATCAATAACAAAATACGTTAGGCATTTGACATCATTACTGTGGGCTTCCTTAAAATGCCGGGCGACCGGATAAGCCGGATCACTGTTGATGATTGCTCGTAGGTGTTGAAGTATTCTCACGTGCACTTGTAGCTTAGTACTTCCCACATATCTAAGCCCACAAGTGCACGTGAGAACATATACTGCGTGATCGGTCCGGCAGTTGTAATTGCCCTTAATGGCAACCTCACTCTCTCTAAATGGAGTCATATAGGTTGTAGTATTGACTCCAAATTTACAGGCTCAGCATGACGAGCATTTAAAGAAGCCTTGCCTTGGTTTTAACCAAGTTTCAGTAGTGCCTAGTTCTGGGCTATTTCTTGACAGTCTAGATCCCATTGATTGTGTTTTTCTAAATGTAATGACTGGATTATTTGGAAGTCTAGTGCTAAGAACATTATCGGTAAGGACAATAGGCCAATTCTTTTTAATTATGAACCTTATTTTCCTTTCTTGGAGACTATGGGGCCGATTCCGATCTCGGTCGGAGGCGCACCCAATACCATTCGGTCGGGAAAAAAGCCATGCGAAAGCCTGTTTCCCGACCGATCCGTACAGCACACCGAACGAGCAAGTACGATGCGCACAACAGCAAAAATCCCGGCCGAGCCGTACTCACCCAAACCAGGTCCTGTTCTCCGACCGAGGCGAATCCGGAAACGCCGAATCGAGTCGCACGGAAGGGAAAATGCAGCCCCGTCCGGCCGGACAAGTACGATGCGCTTTCCGTACGCGCCGAACCCGTCACTACGCACGGCACGTCAAAGCATCCGGGAGAGGCGCACATAAGCTCCGAATCGCGCCACAACACGATCCACGGCTACGAGACGAACACAGCACCGACGAGGACGACGCGAAGCGACGAGGACGAAGCCAAGCGACGAGGACGACGCGAAGCAACGAGAAGGACGAACGACACGAACCAACCATGAATCCCTTCGTCCCGATCATACCAATATTCTACATCTACTACCGGAACAGGCACGGACGCGTACGGCGCAGAAGGTAAGTCAGACACCAACCACAAAACACATACAACACGTACACGACACATCACACACATACACTGGGAATCTGAATATACTTACACCAGCAACAGCAGCACCATAGGGGCGGGATGCCCATCACCAATTCCACATATGCACACAGGGGCCTGAATGCGCGCCACCACCCCAACCCAGGGGGGCTGGATGCCAACCACCACAACCACCCTTAGCCAGGGGGTGCCAGATGCCCACCACCACTACCACCCTTAGCCAGGGGGCTGGATGCCTACCACTACTACCACCCTCACCCAGGGCGGGCTGGATGCCTACCACCACCCTTAGCCAGGGGGGCTGGATGCCTACCACTACTACCACCCTTAGCCAGGGGGCAGGATGCCCACCACTACTACCACCCCCACCCAGGGGGGCTGGATGCCTACCACTACTACCACCCTCAACCAGGGGGGCTGGATGCCTACCACTACTACCACCCTCACCCAGGGGGGCAGGATGCCCACCACTACTACCACCCCCACCCAGGGGGCAGGATGCCTACCACTACTACCACCCTCACCCAGGGGGGCAGGATGCCCACCACTACTACCACCCTTAGCCAGGGGGGCTGGATGCCTACCACCACCCTTAGCCAGGGGGGCTGGATGCCTACCACTACTACCACCCCCACCCAGGGGGTCAGGATGCCTACCACTACTACCACCCTCACCCAGGGGGGCAGGATGCCCACCACTACTACCACCCTCACCCAGGGGGCAGGATGCCTACCACTACTACCACCCTCACCCAGGGGGGCAGGATGCCCACCACCACTACCACCCTCACCCAGGGGGGCAGGATGCCCACCACTACTACCACCCTTAGCCAGGGGGGCAGGATGCCCACCACTACTACCACCCTTAGCCAGGGGGGGCTGGATGCCTACCACCACCCTTAGCCAGGGGGGCTGGATGCCTACCACTACTACCACCCCCACCCAGGGGGCAGGATGCCTACCACTACTACCACCCTCACCCAGGGGGGCAGGATGCCCACCACTACTACCACCCTCACCCAGGGGGGCAGGATGCCCACCACTACTACCACCCTTAGCCAGGGGGCAGGATGCCCACCACTACTACCACCCCCACCCAGGGGGGCAGGATGCCTACCACTACTACCACCCTCACCCAGGGGGGGCAGGATGCCTACCACTACTACCACCCTCACCCAGGGCGGGCTGGATGCCTACCACCACCCTTAGCCAGGGGGGGCTGGATGCCTACCACTACTACCACCCTTAGCCAGGGGGGGCAGGATGCCCACCACTACTACCACCCCCACCCAGGGGGGGCAGGATGCCCACCACTACTACCACCCTTAGCCAGGGGGCAGGATGCCCACCACTACTACCACCCTCACCCAGGGGGCAGGATGCCCACCACTACTACCACCCTTAGCCAGGGGGGCTGGATGCCTACCACTACTACCACCCTTAGCCAGGGGGGCAGGATGCCCACCACTACTACCACCCCCACCCAGGGGGCAGGATGCCCACCACTACTACCACCCTCACCCAGGGGGGCAGGATGCCTACCACTACTACCACCCTCACCCAGGGCGGGCTGGATGCCTACCACCACCCTTAGCCAGGGGGGGCTGGATGCCTACCACTACTACCACCCTTAGCCAGGGGGGGCAGGATGCCCACCACTACTACCACCCCCACCCAGGGGGGGCAGGATGCCCACCACTACTACCACCCTTAGCCAGGGGGGGCTGGATGCCTACCACTACTACCACCCCCACTCATAGGATGGACAATGCATGACACAACAAGCACACCACAACCTAGGGAATGCAAGATTAAGACATCCCCCCACCACCATGACAAGCGTGTGAGCAGGCTGTGACAAATGCCTACAACACCGAACATGACATTGAACATACAATGTGACCCCCTAGCACATGTGCCACACATATATGTGTGTGGCACCCACAATGCAAGCAGCCCATGACCATTGTGGCAATGGGGTCTAAACCCCCATCATCACAGTGACCAAAAGGCAAGTGTGGGGTCCATAGCTGAAGCACATTTTGACCATTGTGGCAATGGGGTCTAAACCCCCATCATCACAGTGACCAAAAGGTAAGTGTGGGGTCCATAGCTGAAGCACAGTTTGACCATTGTGGCAATGGGGTCTAAACCCCCATCATCACAGTGACCAAAAGGGAAGTGTGGGGTCCATAGCTGAAGCACATTTTGACCATTGTGGCAATGGGGTCTAAACCCCCATCATCACAGTGACCAAAAGGTAAGTGTGGGGTCCATAGCTGAAGCACAGTTTGACCATTGTGGCAATGGGGTCTAAACCCCCATCATCACAGTGACCAAAAGGCAAGTGTGGGGTCCATAGCTGAAGCACATTTTGACCATTGTGGCAATGGGGTCTAAACCCCCATCATCACAGTGACCAAAAGGGAAGTGTGGGGTCCATAGCTGAAGCACATTTTGACCATTGTGGCAATGGGGTCTAAACCCCCATCATCACAGTGACCAAAAGGCAAGTGTGGGGTCCATAGCTGAAGCACATTTTGACCATTGTGGCAATGGGGTCTAAACCCCCATCATCACAGTGACCAAAAGGGAAGTGTGGGGTCCATAGCTGAAGCACAGTTTGACCATTGTGGCAATGGGGTCTAAACCCCCATCATCACAGTGACCAAAAGGCAAGTGTGGGGTCCATAGCTGAAGCACATTTTGACCATTGTGGCAATGGGGTCTAAACCCCCATCATCACAGTGACCAAAAGGGAAGTGTGGGGTCCATAGCTGAAGCACAGTTTGACCATTGTGGCAATGGGGTCTAAACCCCCATCATCACAGTGACCAAAAGGCAAGTGTGGGGTCCATAGCTGAAGCACATTTTGACCATTGTGGCAATGGGGTCTACACCCTCATCATCACAGTGACCAAAAGGTAATTGTTGACAAAGAAAGAGCTGCAACTGCCAAACTGCATGGATCATTCCTGGTCACAGAACCAAAAACTCATCTGTGGCAAAGTAGTGTATGTGTCCCATTGCAACATAAATTGGGGGAGCCAAATACTGCAGTGCAAATGAAACATTCCTTTGGCCATGTGCAGACAAACAACACCCATGGTGGCTGAGACCGTCAACAGTCATCAATGACACAATGACAGAAGTGACCATCAGAATGCAGAACCACATATTTGCACCAATGGGCACACAAATGCAGATACCCTGTGGAGACTGCAGATGTGAGGTGAACAGATACCATACCATGGCAGCAATGGGACACACAAACCATGATCACTGTGCTGACCGATGACCTAGGAGTCCCAGGGACAGCAGGGGAAACACACCAAACAACATACAGCCAATGGCACACCCAAGATATGCCAATGCAGTGGTGCAGATGCACAAACACAAACAGGCAGACCAACACTGTCATCATACACAGCAGGTGAGGGGTGGGGGTGCCATTGTCCCCAGGCAACAACACAACACATGAGGAGAGCTGAATACCAATCATACAGATGTGCATACACTGCCACACTAAGGTAACTCATGGATCCAAATCCCCTATGTGGGCAAGCAGGCATTGACAGGTGAGAGGGAGCACAAAACACACATGTCACACAGGCACGTAGGAACAACAACTGACACAGCAAGTCACAGACACACCACAGCACCACCCCCAGGGCCCCCACAATGTGGTGACCCTGGGCTGAAGAAAAATACCACTGTGATGACAAAGCTAAATGTCGTTCACACTGTGAACCACAGTCAGGTGTCCTGAGCAACTAACTACCATCACACCTACACAAGCACAAATCAATCAGCATGGCCAGTAAGCCAAGGCCAACATGGAGGCAGGGGACTAGCCGGGCAACAACTCTCATCTGCACACACTCAAGACCACACCCCTCGACCTCCAACAATGTGCAGCAGTGAAGTACACATGCACTGGTGACATTGCACATGCACCCATTACTATTCCAGGGTGGTGGGTGGGAACCAAGGTGTAGAAACACATCACACATGGACACTCAACAAGACTCCTGAATGTCTGACACACTGCACACTACGCTGTACATGGACATGACGGCAATACCACACCGACCAATGGGATCCCAGCCACAGTCACACACCAATGAAGAAGCCAAGGTCACCCACAAAGAACACACATAGACAACAACCAACATTGCAGCCCGGACCCTAAGGAGTGCCAGCAGTCACACACACAACGTGTCACAATCACTGAAAGATAACACAAACTGGAAATCACATGACAGGGGCAAACAACAAGTGCCAAAGGGAAACCTGACTGTGACCCATCTGCGTCAGCACACAAACTCTGCCCTGACAGCAAACACACCTATGGGTGACACCCTGATGACCAGTAATGTGCCATGCACCCACATCACAGAGAACACAGGGAGAAGACTTTGGGGGAACATAGCTCAAGTCAGCAAGCATCACAAACAGGTACAACACTAGGGATCACAGCATGCGCAGATGAATGGAAGTGAACACACAGACATGCACATACAACACACACCTTGGGCGCAGGCAATGTCACACGTGTACACACTGCCATGAGGGGACTCCACTCCTGTGTGAGGAAAGCTGTGCCATATGTTGCCTCAGTAGGGCCCCATCATGTCAGCTGAGCACTTGGTCACACAATCAACAATTAGCACCAAATGAGGGCTCCCATCACATCAGCCTGGTCATGGATGTGCCAACGGAATCATCAGCACAGATCCAACACACTTGTATAGCAATGTTGCACTGACTACACGGATGAGTCCCTCCCCATTGATGCCCAAACCTGCATGTCCACTGGAGATGGCAACACGGTCAGGGAAGTAGACAAATGCAACGATGGCAGGCACAACAGATGTGCAGGGGTGGAAGCCACAGATATGAAATTGCCAATGTAAGTAGGAAACCCATTGCCAAATACTGAACACATGACACCCTCAGATGCTGCTATTGATGACATGGATACACCACATGATAGGACACATTCCCCCTGGACCACATGGGTTCCTGCACAGTAACACTTCACAATCATGAGACCAGATATCACCATCACTGCAGCAAGGGCATGGTTAGCTGCACCAACAACATGTACATCTGAAGCATGAGCACTAGAGAAAA
Source organism: Calotriton arnoldi (assembly GCA_963921515.1). Taxonomy (NCBI): domain Eukaryota; kingdom Metazoa; phylum Chordata; class Amphibia; order Caudata; family Salamandridae; genus Calotriton; species Calotriton arnoldi. Next base: position 163,849 of record CAWUFW010017653.1, on the reverse strand, counting down.
GAAAGTTGCTTTATTCAGCATATGTGTTGAGGCCAAACGAAGTCCTGAAAAAGAGCAAAGGCCAATGGCCAGTCCATTGTCAAAGTTCAAACAGGGTGACACTGGCAGATGTCACCCTACGCATGCCTGCACAATACCAGGGACAATCCACTAGGAGGGGCAACCGGGGGGCAGGCCAGGCACCGCAGGGACAGGATCAGGGCTCACCAGGGGGAGTCAGGGAAGGGGTGGTGGGTGCTGGAGAGCCACTGACAACTGCAGTGGAGGTGTCTGACATGGTGTGTGCCGGCACAACTGGGGGGCATGACACAGATGTCGTGGGTGCCGGCACAACTGCAGTGGACCCTGCAGATGGGGTGGACAGGTCCGCCACTGCAGTGCCCAAGTCAGACAGGGCGGTAGTGGACTCCACTGCAGTGCCTACCTCCAGGGGAGGAGAATGGGGAACAGGCAAGGTGGGTTGGACAGAGGGGGGGACACCCTCACCACATCAGTGGCACAGACAAGCGCAGCGGGGGTGTGGTGCTGGGAGAGCAAGTGGCAGGGGAGAAGGCCGGAGCATCTTGGGGATGGTATATCTGTGGGTGGGGGAACCTGGGGCAGGGTGTGGTGGGGGCACCTGTGCAGTGGGGGCCTGAGGGATGGAGGACGGAGACCTTGTGCCTGAGCTGCAGGGCGGTGGCGGGGTCTTGCTCTTAGCACTCCGGGGGGACTTGCGGGTGGGGGCCTCAGTCCGTCTGCGCCTGGGGGAGGGTGTCCGGGGGCGAGGGGCACTCTGCTCCGTGTGGGTGGGCTTCCTCTTCCCCCGGGATGCTGGAGCAGCTTCATCGGTGGGGAAGAGGCCGAGGTCACAGAGGAAGAGCTGCTGTGACTTTGGGGTTGCAGGTGAGGCAAGGGAGGGTGCTTTGGAGGGAGAGGGAACTGAGGACTGCGCAGTGCATGTGGATGCGTGTGTGTGTTCCAGGGCCCCATCCCCTGTGAGTCTGGCTTCAGTCCCCTGAATGTGCTTGCGTGTGCGTTTTGTCATTGGCGTGTGTGTCAGTGTGCTGGATGTGTGTGTGCTGGTGTGTGCCAGTGTGTGTGTGCCTGGGATGGGTAAGGTGCTGGGGAGTGTGGATGGAGCAGAGGCAGGAGGGGTGAGGGACCGTTTGAGGAGGGACACTGCTGCCGTCAGGGAGGAGTCCATGGACCTATTGCCCCTCTGTAGGTCAGACATGCCCGATGAGATGCCCTCCATGAACGACACCAGCTGAGTCAACAGCGCGGTGTGCGCATGGAGGACACTCAGCATGGCTGTCTGCCCTACATGGAGCTGGCGAAGGAGGTACACAGACTCCTCACTCAGGGCAGCAGGGGACACAGGGGCAGGGGGTGCGGTGCCTGGCCCAAAGGAGACACGCTCCCGGACATGGGAGCCTCCACGGACCTGGGGAATGGGAGCCGATGGGAGGGCGGTGGTGGTGCTGGTGGTGGCGGGGACAGCAACACTAGCTGGGGTGTGGTGGCTGCTGACACCCGCCTCCACAAGGGAGTCATCCTCCGAGTCGCTCTGGTCCTCAGCTGAGGTGGATGCTGCTGAGGACTCCTCGGTGTGGCTCCCCTCGCCCTCCGTGCCACTGGGTCCCTCCGACCACTCCTCGGCTGCTGACCCAGTCTGGCTCTCCGGCTCCTCCTGGTCCGTGGAGCTGTCCCCTTCCGTGGCCGTGGATGTATCTGCAAACAATGGGGAAACAGACAGACATCAGTCACCTGCACATAACGCACACACCACTGTGAGCACAGCACATCACAGAGCAAGCCCTGGCATCATTAGTTGTACATTGCTAAAAGTGCACTAATTGAACAGGAGAAGTCAATTGTCAGTCTGATGCCAAGCATGGCACTCACATCCCACATGGCCTTGCACCCATCTGTCTGGTGTCTGTTGGATTGCAACACCCCAGTGTTGACACATGCACCAAGTACACAGTAGTTGGACAGTGCAGAGAACACGGTGTGGACACATCACAGCTCTTGCCACTGAGTCAGTACAGGTTTACGGATGTAAGGGATGCCCAGAGTCAAATAGGAAATGCATGTGATGCATACCAGCGACAGACACCATGATGCACCCATGTCCTGATAGCCAGCGCCACTATGGTGTGCATGTAGCACATGTCACTCCCCTGCAGGATCACCAATCAGTAGACACATGCCATGGCGGAGGCATGACTGCAAAGTCATACATCACTGTCTCAGTGATGTATGACTTTGCAGCCAGACAACAACACTCTGCACTGTGTCACAATAGTAGGTCATGGGGAATGCAAGTCCTGGAGCTGCACAAGTGCACATGTACATCCCCCACAACACATCCTCTTAACCCTCATCTGTCCAGGTCATACCTATTGGACATATGGGAGACCTGTGACACTACCCTCTGAACCTGAGCCCCTCACACTCTGCTGTGCATGGGGAACAGCTGCCTGAACTTCACATTTACATGCCCCAGTCTGCATGGGCAGCTGATCAGACACCTATGTGTCACACAAGTATCGTCTCCTATGGTCACATCTCCAGTGGCATGCTGAGCCCCTACCAAGAAACACCACAGCAGTCCTGGCGACTAATCCACAGCACACTGACACAGAGGCAGACACCTGAGGGGCAAATCACTGTGCACAATGTGTCCTCTGATACACGGGAGTGGGAGTACAGAGTGTATTGTATGGCCTGGAGTAGGCATGACTGTCCAGCCCCACATGAATGAGGGATGAGCCCTGGACTGTAGGCAGCTGGCTAAGTATGTGTGACACACGTCATATACATACTCCTGGGGCCCAAACATTGTTCCCACCCGCAGCATGGGTGTGTGCCAGGTACCCCAGCCACATGTGGTGGATCAGCTCAGCAATTGGACCACAGATCAAAGTAACACGCTGAATACATGTCAGAATACAGGCATTGTGTAAGCAATGGACCCACCCATGATGCCCACCACAGAGTCAGGGAAACAGATGCTGTCTCCCACCTTGAGTCAAGCAAACTGCAAGGACACAGTCCTAAGTGACAGAATTCCCTGCATGTAAGGGCCACACCTGGGTATCAGATGAGGAGTGGGCAGTGCACAATAGAGGGACATGGCTCCTGGACAACATGACTGCTGTACTGTGGCAGTTCAACCTGGCCCGAGGAGGGCACATAACATGTTAGACAGAGTACACAGTGCAGTCTTTGACTCACCCCCTCCTTGCTGCTCTCTGGCCTTCAGCTGCCCATCCAGGTCTGGAAAGACCACCGCCAGGATCCTGAGCATGTGGGGGTCAGGGTCCGTGTTCCGCCCCTCCTGCGAGGAGGCGACAGCTTCAGCTGGACCCGTGCAATCCTCCGGGTCCAGCCCCGAAGGTCCTGCCACCTCTTTTGGCAGTTGCGGATCCGGCGCTTGTAGACCCCCACGGACCGGACAGCCCGGACGATGTCCTTCCAGATCTCATGCTTCCGATGGGCAGAAGCCTGTCAGGATGACAAAGTGATAAGGACATTACTACACATGCAACATATCCGTGCATGACACAGTTGCATATACATGTCGCAATCACAGGGGCACATGGTGTACCCAGGCAGTGCACGGCTGCCCATGGACAGTTTTCCAGAAGTCACTACATGGTATCATAGCATGGGGAGTAAAACCCTGTTCAGAAGCACTGTCACTGCACCATACCTGTCCAGTGCAAGTCACTACACACTATGGGGGGTGACAACTACTCAGTGAGCCTGCTAGCCAGTGGTGTGCTGACTCTCAGCCTTGCTAGTCAGACAAAATGCACATTCAGAAAGGCAGTGCACAGAACACTCACCTGCTCCCCTGGTGTCCCATACAGCTTGCTGTACTGTGGAAGTAGGCTGTCCAGCAGGGCCTGGTTCTCTTCAAGGCTGAAGGCTGGGGCTCTCTCCACAGTACGTGCCATTGCAGGGTCCAGAGGGGCAGAGACAGCAGCAGTGCAGTGGCAGATGTCGTCCTGGAGCATGTAGTGCAGGCAAGTGGGCTCTCAGGGGAACATGCAGCAATATATATGTGCTGGAGAGGCAGATACTGTCCCTTGTGTCCAAAGTGATAGGTCCAAGTCGTTTGCATCTTCTGAATCTGGCCAATCCATGGAATAGCAGCACCAAAACACGCCCACAGCATCCTTCAAATCTTCAACTTCATGACATACATGATTTTGCAACATTGTTGTGGGTGACCAACTGATTTTCCAGCAACCGACTCGTTCGAATATTCGAAAACGCGTCCGTTGCCAGGCAAGCCCATTGTCAATGGGTGCGCACCGATCGGTCCATTGCAGTTCAACGCGCACAGGGGTACAACGCGTACCCGCACACATTGAATGCAATGGGCCGGCCGGAGGCACCGATCGGTCCATTGCAGTACAACGCGCACAGGGGTACAACGCGTACCCGCACACATTGAATGCAATGGGCCGGCCGGAGGCACCGATCGGTCCATTGCAGTACAACGCGCACAGGGGTACAACGCGTACCCGCACACATTGAATGCAATGGGCCGGCCGGAGGCACCGATCGGTCCATTGCAGTACAACGCGCACAGGGGTACAACGCGTACCCGCACACATTGAATGCAATGGGCCGGCCGGAGGCACCGATCGGTCCATTGCAGTACAACGCGCACAGGGGTACAACGCGTACCCGCACACATTGAATGCAATGGGCCGGCCGGAGGCACCGATCGGTCCATTGCAGTTCAACGCGCACAGGGGTACAACGCGTACCCGCACATTGAATGCAATGGGCCGGCCGGAGGCACCGATCGGTCCATTGCTGTTCAACGCGCACAGGGGTACAACGCGTACCCGCACACATTGAATGCAATGGGCCGGCCGGAGGCACCGATCGGTCCATTGCTGTTCAACGCGCACAGGGGTACAACGCGTACCCGCACACATTGAATGCAATGGGCCGGCCGGAGGCACCGATCGGTCCATTGCAGTTCAACGCGCACAGGGGTACAACGCGTACCCGCACACATTGAATGCAATGGGCCGGCCGGAGGCACCGATCGGTCCATTGCAGTTCAACGCGCACAGGGGTACAACGCGTACCCGCACACATTGAATGCAATGGGCCGGCCGGAGGCACCGATCGGTCCATTGCTGTTCAACGCGCACAGGGGTACAACGCGTACCCGCACACATTGAATGCAATGGGCCGGCCGGAGGCACCGATCGGTCCATTGCTGTTCAACGCGCACAGGGGTACAACGCGTACCCGCACACATTGAATGCAATGGGCCGGCCGGAGGCACCGATCGGTCCATTGCAGTTCAACGCGCACAGGGGTACAACGCGTACCCGCACACATTGAATGCAATGGGCCGGCCGGAGGCACCGATCGGTCCATTGCAGTACAACGCATCACTGTACATGTGACTGGCATATGTCAGCATGCCTGTCTCAGATGGACATATGCCAGCCACAGATAGCTCCCAGGGAGTGAGGGGCACACCTACATCACGACAGCCTGTCCAAACCTTTTCATAAGGCATGTAAGGCTGCATTTCCTATTGTGTGTATGTTGGTGTACATGTTGTCCTGTGGGTGTCACCTGTGGGCAGCCACCCCCAGGCTGTGCACGTGTTCATGGGGACAGGATCATGGGTGTTACGTGTACGTGACCACTGTGATGTGCAACTGTTCATATCTGTGCATGTGCCATGGTCACATTTCACAGTGGTGTTTGTGTATGTCATGTCACATACCCCGTGAGTCCCATGTGGGACGGTATGTTTGAGCCAGGGTGTCCCAGTGGCACAATAGTGATGGCCCTCCACAGTCTTTGTGCATGTAGTGTTTACAATGTCTCTGATTTCATGTGCACAATGGGAGACAGTCTCCACATCCACGTTGTGTGTGCATGGACTCTGATGTTGTGCGTGTGTGTCACAGACGTCCATGGCTCTCCTGCCATGGCAAGTGTAGCCACTACCTGTGGGGGTCATGTTTGTTATGTTGTGGTGTACACATGATACTCCAGGTGATGCCAGTGTCCATGTGGCATTACAGGGTCCCTGGGAATGTGCCTGTCGTTGAGCTGTGGTGCCTGGGGCACATCTGTCCTCACATGTCACTGGGGGGTGACTGTGACACAGCATCATGATATCCAATGGGCCAAACAGGGACAAATTGATGCCACCTGTAGGACCGTGTTGACAGATGTTGGCCATGTATGTACCATAAATGTCGTTCCGGTACTGCACACTTCATGTAGTTGTGCCTCATGATGATGTATGTTGGGATCTTGAGTGTGTTCAATGCCGCATATGTGGGGTGACTGACGATCTTGCTTACTTCTCCTCTGCACTGCAGGGCTCCTGCTGTCCATCGGCCATTCCCAGACCTGGCAACGATGGTGGAACGGGACAGCATCCGACGGTACCGCTTCACCAGGCAGCTGATTGAGGATTTGGCAGTGCAGTTGTCCCCACATTTGCAGCCTGGCCGGCCGTATCCTACAGCGCTGACCCCCAAGGTGAAGGTGATGGCAGCCCTACACTTCTTTGCCACCGGTACCTTCCAACATACTGTGGCGTCTGCTGGTGGGATGTCACAGACCATGTTCAGCCGTGTGCTCCGCGATGTTTTGGCGGCAATGTTGCTCTTCCTGAACCGGTACATCTATTTCCCTAGACTGCGACGACTCACTGACGTGAAGAGTGACTTTTATGCCCTGGGGAGGATGCCGCATGTCATTGGCTCCATTGATGGGACACATGTGGCTTTGGTACCACCACAGGCCCAGGAGCAGGCCTACCGTAACCGCAAGCACTACCACTCGGTCAATGCACTGGTGGTGTGTCTTGCAGACATGACCATCACACACGTGTGTGCCCGTTTCCCTGGTTCAGCACACGATGCCTTTGTGATGAGGAGTAGTCGCATCCCCAGGTTGATGGCACAGATGCAGAACCAGCGTGCCTGGCTTGTCGGTGTGTACTGACTTTGTGCCATTGTGTGTGATCTGATCTGTAGTATTCCGCCCACTTTTCCAAGTCAGCTGATGTGCACTTGTCTGTCCGTAGGTGACTCGGGATACCCCAACATGCCGTGGTTGCTGACACCCCTCAGGAACCCTGTGACACCTGCCCAGATGCGCTACAATGAGGCACATGGTCGGACCAGGAGAGTGATTGAGCGGACCTTTGGTCTCCTGAAGAGCCGCTTCCGCTGCCTGGACAAGACCGGAGGGTCCCTCCCATATGCCCCTGCGAAAGTGTGCAAGATTATCATCGTCTGCTGCATGCTCCACAACCTGGCAGTGCGGAAGGAGTTGCCTCTCATCCAGGATGACGATGACCAACATCCGCCACCTGTGGAGGATCCTGGCCTGGACCACGATGCCAGTGACGATGATGATGATGATGGTGATGGTGATGTCCGCACACAGCTCATCACCAACTTCTTTAGCTGAATGTGAGTATCCTGAGGTGTCATGTGAATGATGTGAGTTGGCATGATGTGTGGGTGGTGCTCTGGTGCTGTTGGAGTGTGTCCATGGGCTACTTGACAGGATGTGTGTTGCGATGTGTGGTGACAGGTGGGCTGTACTCCCCAACAGTGTTGACATGCTAACTTGGTTCTGGGTGGGTATCTTGTAACATGTATTGTGCATGAGTTTTGCTGTTCTGTCCTGTACTGCATTGCTTTTGACTGTGTGTCATTTCTGTCCTTCACAGGGTACTTTCAGATTCGTTTGGTCAACTGTGTCCACCGACGACGTGATTGCACATCCAGGCTGGTAGCTGTTGTGTCCCTACAGGTGATGTGCGCCACACCCATGGACTTCCTTCTGTCTACAGTTGTTGACTGTGTGCCCGCTACCAGGTGGGGTTACCTTGCATCTGTAGTGGTTACGGCATGTTGCTACTGTGTAATAAACCTGTGCTTCACTTAGTGATGTGCGTTGTCTGTGGTCACACATTTGACTGCCATTTGCTTACTGCACCTGTGGGCTACTTGACTACAACTGGGAATGGGTGTGGTGTCTGTGCATTGCACCGTCTTCCCTGGCAACATCAGTGTAGGCAATGAGTCAGATGGCCTAGGTGTGTATGTGTTGTGTAGCCCTGGTGGTGTGTCTCCCTCATATGTGTCACGTTGCCTGTACTCACATGCCTGTGTTGTCCTTGCTGTTGCAGTTCGCATACACTGTGTAATTTTGCAGTTCATCATCCCCATAACAGCACCCACGTTGGAATCACGACAGAGGCAAGTATGGTGTATTAGTGTGTTTATTGTGATAATAGTGCATAGGATGGATTGTGCTGTACATGAATCTTGCAATCCCAAGTTCCTAGATGAATAGAAAGTCCAGGTAGACAGGATCCCCAGTATCGGGGCCACTGTTGTCTGACACATTGTTCCAACTTATACTCCCCATGCAATGTGTGGGAGTAGTGTTGCCATCAACAGGGTGAACAGTCTGTGCACAAAGGCGAAAATCCAGAACAGGTTCAGGCTTCCTGGGAGTTGCGCTTGGCCATCAGCCTCTCACTTTCCCCTCCTCGGACGACCCCTCTTCTTGGGGGGGGCCCTCAAGTGCAGGCTGCTGCGGTGCAGGGGACTCTCCGCCAGAGTCCTCCTCCCTCCCTGTGGCAGTTGCAGTTTGTTCGGTACCAGATGTTGTTGGCACACAGGGAGGTGTGGACTGGTTGCTGTTCATCTGGCGGAGGCATTGTAAAATGTCCCTGTGCACCGCCGTCATCTCATGTAGTACATCCCACTTGGACTCCACGCGGGTCATGTGGGAGTCCACACGTGACATGTGGGAGTCCACACGTGACATGTGTGACTCCACTTGGGACATGTGGGAGTCCAAGCGGGCATGATGGGCAGCCTGCTGCTGTTTGATGTCTCTGAGGAGCCCCACTACCTGGCTGAGCTCTCCGGTGCTGGACTGGTACGCATCAGCTATGCGTACCAGTTGTGGGTCTTCATGCACACCAGCAACGTCTGCAAGCAGCGACCTCTGTCTCCCACCCCTCCCACCACCCCTGCTGACATGTGCAGTGTGTGCAGTTGCACGCACAGATAACCCTGGTCCACCTTGGGGGTTGGTGGTGGTGGTGGTGTCCATGGCCCCAGGTTGGTCCAGGGTCACTGCGCTGGTGGTGTTCCTTATTCTGTCCATGTCGGCAGGGATGGTATTCGTGGTGACAGTCGTTGGAGGGGTGGGTGCAGGGGGTGCAGCTGGTGGACCTGCTGGTGCTGCAGCTGGTGGTCCTGCTGGTGCAGCATGTTGACTTGCACCGGATGTGCCAGGTTGTTCATCGTCCGAGGAGGACAGAGGCTGTACGACGCCAGTGAGCTCGGCATCCTCTTGAGCCTGGGACTGGGACTCCTCAGCGTCTGCTGCTGTGTCCCTATCATCACCTGTTTTTGGGAGACACAAACAATGTATGTCATGTTTCTGCAGGCATCAGTGGTTGACACACCTGACAGTTGTGACTGTGCCTCGGGGTGCGGGCCTGTACATTGTATTGTCCTAAGTCGTCACAGTCAGGGGTTGATATTGGTGTGGCACATTGTCCTGCATTATTTGGGCATTTCTATGTATTCTCTGGGGTGTGAACATGGTCTGCATTGATTGTGTTTGGTTGACAGCCAGACCTCCTTCCCACCCACCCACCCACCCAGTCAGTTATCCCACCATGGAACGTGCTTGCATTTCAGGGAGTGTAAGTTGTCTCTCAGGATGTCAGTCAGTGGTGTCCTGCTGTTTGTTGGTGCACAGTTGGCAGCAGGGCCTTGTGCTCCCCACAGCAGTAGCCAGTGTCAGCCATCTTGTGAGTCCTTCTCCACTCCCTGTGATGTGAGCATGGTTCAGGGTGGTGTTGATGGGCCAGTTGTGAGGCTGAGCAATGTCTGTGACTACGACTCCCATCATGCTATTGCCTCCACCCCCTTCCCAGCATGCCCATGCTTCCTTCCTTTTGACTCTGCTTCCCTGTGGGGTGGGCTGGCTGTGCTGACAGGATGGCTGGGAGTGTTGTCCTGGCAGTTGTTTGGCTAAGAGTCCCAAGAGTGTCCCTGTGCTTCACACAACATAAGCCAGGGTGGTGGTGCTTTGTGGGATCTTGTGTTAGGATGGAGGGCATTGCATTCTACCAGGTGGGTACTGTGGAGTTTGTGTTGGGGGGGGGGTGAGGGGAGGTGCTGGTGACTATGGTCAGTGCTGCAAGTCCCCCTTCCCACCCAGCCAGCCAGATAGCCCACCATGGAACGTGCTTGCATTGCAGGGAGTGTAAGTTGTCTCTCAGGATGTCAGTCAGTGGTGTCCTGCTGTTTGTTGGTGCACAGTTGGCAGCAGGGCCTTGTGCTCCCCACAGCAGTAGCCAGTGTCAGCCATCTTGTGAGTCCTTCTCCACTCCCTGTGATGTGAGCATGGTTCAGGGTGGTGTTGATGGGCCAGTTGTGAGGCTGAGCAATGTCTGTGACTACGACTCCCATCATGCTATTGCCTCCACCCCCTTCCCAGCATGCCCATGCTTCCTTCCTTTTGACTCTGCTTCCCTGTGGGGTGGGCTGGCTGTGCTGACAGGATGGCTGGGAGTGTTGTCCTGGCAGTTGTTTGGCTAAGAGTCCCAAGAGTGTCCCTGTGCTTCACTCAACATAAGCCAGGGTGGTGGTGCTTTGTGGGATCTTGTGTTGGGATGGAGGGCATTGCATTCTACCAGGTGGGTACTGTGGAGTTTGTGTTGGGGGGGGGTGAGGGGAGGTGCTGGTGACTATGGTCAGTGCTGCAAGTCCCCCTTCCCACCCAGCCAGCCAGATAGCCCACCATGGAACGTGCTTGCATTGCAGGGAGTGTAAGTTGTCTCTCAGGATGTCAGTCAGTGGTGTCCTGCTGTTTGTTGGTGCACAGTTGGCAGCAGGGCCTTGTGCTCCCCACAGCAGTAGCCAGTGTCAGCCATCTTGTGAGTCCTTCTCCACTCCCTGTGATGTGAGCATGGTTCAGGGTGGTGTTGATGGGCCAGTTGTGAGGCTGAGCAATGTCTGTGACTACGACTCCCATCATGCTATTGCCTCCACCCCCTTCCCAGCATGCCCATGCTTCCTTCCTTTTGACTCTGCTTCCCTGTGGGGTGGGCTGGCTGTGCTGACAGGATGGCTGGGAGTGTTGTCCTGGCAGTTGTTTGGCTAAGAGTCCCAAGAGTGTCCCTGTGCTTCACACAACATAAGCCAGGGTGGTGGTGCTTTGTGGGATCTTGTGTTGGGATGGAGGGCATTGCATTCTACCAGGTGGGTACTGTGGAGTTTGTGTTGGGGGGGTGTGAGGGGAGGTGCTGGTGACTATGGTCAGTGCTGCAAGTCCCCCTTCCCACCCAGCCAGCCAGATAGCCCACCATGGAACGTGCTTGCATTGCAGGGAGTGTAAGTTGTCTCTCAGGATGTCAGTCAGTGGTGTCCTGCTGTTTGTTGGTGCACAGTTGGCAGCAGGGCCTTGTGCTCCCCCAGCAGTAGCCAGTGTCAGCCATCTTGTGAGTCCTTCTCCACTCCCTGTGATGTGAGCATGGTTCAGGGTGGTGTTGATGGGACAGTTGTGGGGGGGGGCAATATGTGTGACTGCGACTCCCATGATGCTATTGGCTACACTGACTTGGCCAGCATACACAGAATTCCTTCCTTTGAGTGGTCTTCACTGTGTGTTGGTGTTGTTGTGGTGGCTACATGTGTGGATGTGTGTGTTAGTTCTATTTGTGCCACTGCCTAGCTGTAGTTGTGGTTGTGTTTGTACATGTGTTGGCACAGTTGGATGTGACTTTTTTGATGGCATGTGTTGTGTTTATCTGACTGACATACACATTTTGGGATGATTCTGTTCTAGTTGCTGTGTAATTGCTATGTGTGCATGGTTTGACTCTCCCCTTGACAGTGATGTGTGTGTTTTGTGGCAGTTTATTGTGTACATTTGTTGTGTACTCACCAGGCTCTGGGATGTTCTCTAGTCCATATACGCTCACTGGCGGAAGGATGGCCCGCACCTTCTCCTCCCAGGGCCTGAGGTATATTGGCTTGGCAGGAGGGCCACTGCCGGTCTGTTGGCTGTTGGTGTAGTCTATCTTCAGCAGGTCCCGTACCCTCCTGCGCACGTCATACCACCTGTTCTGGATGTCCGTCTTTGTGCGCCGACATGATGATTGGGCGTTCACCCTGTTGATGATCCTCTCCCACATCTTGGTTTTCTGCGACATGGGGGTCTGTTGGACCAGAGTGCCAAACAGCTGTGGCTCCACCCTGAGGATCTCGTCTACCAGGACTTCCAATTCACAATCTAGGAACTTGGGATTCTTCTTGGGGGGCATGGTGATGGGTGGTGATGGTGAGTGATGTGTGTGTTGGTGTGCAGGTGAGGGTGTGTGAGTGTGTGTTTTGCTGGGTGTATGTGAGGTAGGTATTTGTTGGTGTGCTGATGGTGTGTGGCTTGTGTGAGGGATGAGCTGTGGGTGTGTGGTTGCTTTCTCTTGGGTGCTGGCAGTGGAATGGCATTTGCAAAGGCTCATGGTAGTGATTTGTGTCCTTTATATAGGTGGAGTTGTGGGTGTGTCTTTGTTCTCTGTCCCCACCCCCCAGTATTTATTGGCTTGGTAATTGCTTGTTTGGCCTTTTTTTGGTTGATTTTTCCTTTGTGCTGTTTGTGTATGTTGGAAACGTTCTTGTGACCGAGTCGGACCCTGCATTGGTCTCGTACGGTGTTTTCCGTTTCGTTCACGCTGTGTTTGTGCAGTTTTGTATGCTGCGTACGCGTCGGTCGCGGTGTATTGTGTTGCTTCGGCTCGGTTTTGTATGCGTGTCGGTCGTACGGCTTGTCCTCCGTCCGACTCGGTCGTGTTTTTCGCGCCTTGCATCGTACTTTGCGGGTTGGAGTTGGCGGGTACGATTCGGTCGGATTTGTTCCGGGTGCGTGTCGGTCGGTTGGATTCGCGTGTTTTTCCGGCCGGATTGCTATTTTCCGAGCGGCTCGGTCGGTCGGCTTGGTTTCCTGACGTGTCGGTCGGATTTATCGCGGCTTGCATCGTATTTGGCGTGTCGGGCGCCACTGGTACGTGTCGGTCGGTATTTTTTCCGGATCCGAGTCGGTCGGTGCTTTTTCCGGCCCGAATCGGAATCGACCCCTATATGATGTAATTAGTCTAGGTGTACTTTCTGTTATGTCAGCAGGATTATCACCCCTCTCGTCTTTTTGTGGAAGCAGTGATATTCTTGTTCGATTGTCAGCTTTACTCACTGCCTCAAGTGTCTTATCACTGTATCCTCTATTTTTCAATCTCATGAGGGCCTCCTGTTTGCAGCTCTCAAAGTCATTTAGTGAGCTGCATATACGTTTTAGTCTCAGGATTTCCCCATATGGGATACTGCTGATGAGGTGCTTAGGGTGTGCACTAGTTGCATGTAATGTTGCATTCCCTGCTGTTGGCTTCCTATATATGGTAGTAGCCAATTTTCCTTCATTGATATACACACTAACATCTAAAAATTCAATCCTGGAATGACTGATATGTGATGTGAAATGCAAATTCATACAGTTGACATTAATTGTTTCCACGAACTGTCTAGCACTTTCAATATCGTCATTCCATATAATAAAAACATCATCGATGTAGCGTAACCAATGAACAATTTTGTGTCTAAAGATCTCAAGGTGCTGCCTCATGAGGACCTGCTCCTCCCAATAGCCCACGTGCAAACACGCGTAGCTAGGGGAGAAGCAGGCCCCCATAGCAACACCCTGTATCTGTTTGTAGACATCTTTACCAAACAGAAAGTAATTATTATTTACACACCATGAAATAAGGGCAATTAACATCTTATTATGTTGATGGTATTCACATGGCCTGGAGTCTAGGAAGTGCTTAACAGCAGTCATACCCGTTGTATGTTCAATACTGGTATACAGTGACTCAATGTCTAATGCAATTAAAATCAAATTATCTGTCCATACAATGTCATTGAGTTTGTTTAAAAAGTCACCTGTATCTTTCACATATGAGGGCAGCGACTTCACCAGATCTTGCAAAAAATAGTCCACATATTCCCCCACATGCTCAGCCATACTGTTGATAGCCGAGATTATGGGGCGACCCGGAATTGGAATAACATTCTTGTAGACCTTTGGTAAAAGATATAAAAACGGAAGAACAGGGTATTCATTGAACATATATTGATACTCCCCTGTAGTAATCAGTCCTTCACGTTTCCAGTGTTGCAACTCCTTTTTTATGGTATCCTTCGCTTTGTTGTATTCCCTCATTGTGGTTTTTTCATAACATTGCTCATTATTTAGCTGCCGCATAGCTTCCTGTACATAGTCTTTTCTAGGCCACAGTACTATATTGCCGCCTTTGTCCGATTTTTTGATGACAATTTCTATATCTTTGCCCAGTTTGTTCATCAAATTTTGATATTGTATTCTGTTATGTTTCATCTTCCATTTTTTATAATTAACTTGGCGATGCAGTTTTTTTATATCCTCCGTCACCCGTTCATGGAAGATATCAACTGCGTCTTTAGGCATGATTGGCAGGAATGTAGATTTAGGTTTGTAGGGGCTTTCCCCTGCTCCTTGCTGAAGTAAATTTATTTTTTGTAATCTCTGTTGAGTGGAACTTACAGATTCTTGTTCTTGGCTGTTTTCATTTGACTCATTGCTTAGATCATGCATGGTTAGCAGTGTCTGTACATCTGATACTTGTAATCTTGGTGGATCGTTGGTTTCAGTCGACCGTGTAGTTTTAACTTTTTCAAGTCCTGCTTTTATTGTAAAAAAAATTTTTAGTTTTAGTTTACGTATAAAACAAAACACATCGACTCTTGTATTCGCATAATCAAAGTTGCTCTCTGGACAGAAATTCAATCCTAAGGCAAGCAACTGTTCTTCAGCCTTGGTTAGTGTGGTGGATGACAGATTAATTATAGTTTTATCATCAGAAGTTATTTCTTGCGCCATTGATTTCTTTTCTTTTCTTTCGGCTTCACGTTGCCGCCTACGGCGCCGCGCTCTTCTGATTGTGTTCCGCCTTTTTCTATTGGCTTCTTTTCGTTTCTTGGTCTCAGAGTCTGTCTGTGTTCCTCCACTAAAAAATCAATCTCTTCTCCAAGGCTGAGGATTGTTTTATTCGTTATACTTTCCACGTTTCACCCTTCCATACATGAATCACTGGTTACTGATTCTGTATCAGTGCTTGAAACGTTTACATCATTATTGGTTATTTGCGCGCTACCCACAAAATTTGGTTTTGCCTTGCCACTGAATTTTAATTTCTTGGCATTCTCGTATTTCCAGGCAAATGTGTAAATTTGGCCAAGCTCGTAGTCAGCCTGGTCGCGCGCAAATTTGTGTACTTTTCTCACTTTTATTCTATCTTCATGCTTCTTTAATCGTTCGATTATTTCATTTCTTTTGCCGCAATGAAGTCTTTTTTGTCAGATTTGCTCAGTTCTTTGTTGATAGTCTCAATTTCAGTTAGTAACGTTTGACGATCTATTTCAGCATATTTAATTAGAATATGTATTAAATTCATTGAAGCCACTAAGTTACTTTCACCCCATTCTCTAAGCATATGAGGATTGGGGTTATCAAAGCTTGGAGCAAGAAGTATTCTTAGTCCCCGCGGTACTCTACCAACCTCCACATACTTTGTCAGAGACTTATGCTCCCACCACTTTGTTATTTCATTTTTCATTTTCTTTTCCAGGTCTTTTAAGAGTAATTTGATGTCATTATCAGAGTTCATGTCAGTTGCTCTTATACTCTGTGCATTTGCGTTCACTTTAGGCAGATTGTTAAAAAGCTCATCCGCTGCTGCCTCCCGTTCGCGTACTGCATCTACGGACATTTTTGAGGATTTCTACGTGAGTCTTAAGCTTTGCGGTCTGCGGGCTTAATGATTACTATGTTGATTGTCCTTTCTCCCCACCTACGTGTATGCCGTATCACTCACCAGCTTTGATGACATTCCTTCGTGAGTCCTCCGACCCGACCAACGGCGTCCTCTCGCTGATATAAGCACTCCCGGCTTGTAGGGGGTCGCAGCAAGTTTTCCTTTTTGGATTCCAAGCAACGTTAGGTAATGGGCTGCTACCAACTTCCAGGGAGGGGTCCGTTTGCCGGAAGCAACCTGACTTCCGTATATTGATGCATTCAACACTGCTCCCAGCACTTCCTTTCGGCGAACTGCAAGTAAATGGACCACCAGGACAATTGAATGGCAATATTCTTTATTTCTCACTCCTCAATCTCCATGACGCGTTTCGGGCATCCAGTGCCCTTGATCACATAAGGAGACTGCAGTACGCCATGTTTTTTATATATGCTTCGTGAACAAAACACCCACGTGATAGTAAACAGCAAAGAAACACTTTCGTTTTTTGTGTAAGCTCTTTCACATGCACAGGCTGATGTTTATACATTTCTCTCGTTTTTGACACATTTTGCGAGTAAAAGTTAACAGTGTATATTATATTAAAAATATACATGGAAACTCGCATTTATATTAATGTGCGTTCAATAAATGTTCAATAAATTAATTATTTATTAAAATAAATAAATATGTATAAATAATGTAAAATATACATATCATCACACACAAATAACTATAGATATAAATATAAAAAAAATGTGCAAAATCTTTCAACGCGGTAATCATATATACTCCACTTCTGATTCCTTATACGAAACAGACACCGACACCAAGGCTGAATTGTCAATTACTTCTCCATTTTATTTTCCGCTGTAACGCGTTTCGGCATTGTAATATATTATAATATGTATATGCATATGTATATGCATATATATATGCATATATATATATATATATATACATGTGTGTATGTATATATATATATAAATGTGTATATATATCTATATACACATATGGTTTAGGAGTGGGTATAGGGTGGTAAGGGTGTTTTTAGGGTTCAGGGGTGGGTAAGGGAATTGAGTTGTAAGGAGGGTTTGGGGGGATTACGCCCCAAAACTAGAATATTTATAATTTTTAAAAATGGAGGATATAGGAGGGTTCTCTCAATAAAAAAAAATGCATATATGGATTCCATTTACCTTATATATACTTACCATATGTTGCAAAGGTATTTGCATGGTAAAGGCTTGGGGCCCGATTCTGATGCGGGTTGGAAAAGCTTCCTGACCGAGGGCCTGATTCTGATGCGGGTAGGAAGGCCTCCTAACGGCATTTGCTCCTTCCAAATCGGATCGGGAACGTGTCTTCCCGACCGAGGGCCCAATTTTGATGCGGTTAGGAACAAATGTTCCCATTGAAGTCAATGGTAGTTCAACCAAATCGTATCTGGAAGCATCCGGATGCATCCTACTTCGCCGGTAGGACTTTCCCGATCCGAGTGGGTCGGAAACCATTTCCCAACCGATTCGGTCGGGAAGCTTTTCCAACCCGCATCAGAATCGACCCCTTGGTGTTGTAATTGATGCGTGGTAAAGGCATGCATTGTAAATGGTAATGGGTAGGAAGTAATTTATTTTTAATTAATTAATAATTAGTTGTTAATTAACATTAATTAATTGACAATTAATTATGGTAATTGTGTAAATACTTTTTAGTTGCGGGTTGTGGGGTTTAAAGGGGTAAAGGGTGGGAAGTAATTTATTGTTAATTAATTAATAATCATTGATAATTAATATTAATTAATCGATATGTAATTAGGGTAATTGTTTAATTATTAGTTTTTTGTGTGGGTTTTGGGTTTATAGGGGTGAAGGGTGGGAGTAAATTAATTTTAGGTACTTTATAATTCGTTGTTAAATACTATTAGTTATTTAATTGAATTTTTTTAAATTGTGTAATTCATCTTTTTACAGTTTAATTTTAGGTGTGGGTTGTGGGGATTATAGGGGTAAAGGCTGGGAAGTTAATGACATTTTATGTATTTTTATTTGTTTTTTAATTAATAATATTTGTTTAATTGAAAACTATGTTAATTATGCAAATACATTTTTTTTATTTTCAATGTGGGTTGTGAGTTGTTTGGTGTTATAGGGTAGGAAGTAAATAGACTAAATCTCTGTAATAATTAATATTTTTGTTAATAAATAATTTCTAAATAAAAATATTTATTTGAAAAGTATTTTTTTATTCTATTTAATATAATATTTGTAGGTATTTGTGATATGTATTTAACATTATAATATGTTTTTCTTTTTTTCCTTTTTAATATTAAATATAGTTTTCTTTTTCACACATTTATATTTTTTATTTACTTTAAAAAAACATATTTTTATTATGTTGATGATATTTTGCTTGCTTTTAATTTTGAACTGACTGGAGTCAGAATAGTAAATTTTACCCCTCCGCAATACAACACTTTCCCTATTGATGCACTGACTGGAGTGAGAATAGTACATTTTATCCCTCCGCTATCCAACACTTTCACTAATGTTGCACTGACTGGAGTGGGAATAGTAATTTTTACCCCTCCGCTATCCAACACTTTCCCTACTGTTGCACTCACTGGAGTGGGAACAGTAATTTTTACCCCTCCGCTATCCAACACTTTCCCTACTGTTGCACTCACTCGAGTGGGAATAGTAATTTTTACCTCTCTGCTATCCAACACTTTCCCTACTGTTGCACTCACTGGAGTGGGAATAGTAATTTTTACCCCTCAGCACTCCAACACACTCCCTACTGTTGCACTCACTGGAGTGGGAATAGTAATTTTTACCCCTCCGCTATCCAACACTTTCCTTACTGTTGCATTAATTGGAGTGGGAATAGTAATTTTTACCCCTCCAATATCCAACACTTTCCCTACTGTTGCACTAACTGGAGTGCGAATAGTAATTTTTACCCCTCCACTATCCAACACTTTCCCTACTGTTGCACTGATTGGAGTGGGAATAGTAATTTTTAACCCTCCGCAATCCAACACTTTCCCTAGTGTTGCACTGAGTGGAGTAGGAATCACTGTTTTTTTGTTAATCATAAATTTTATTGATGTGTTAAGTGTAGTGGGAATAGTAAATTGTAGTATTATGTAATGTTATATTTAATGTAATTTTATATTTATTGTAGTTAGAATAGTAAATCTTATTTTTGTGTGGTGTAAAATATTTTGTTACTGTTGTGTTAGGTGGGAGCGATTATTTTTATATTTATTTAGTAGAAAAATGTTTTCTTTATAATGCGGTGGGAAATGTATATGTATTTATTTTAATTTGTAATCATTTATTTTATGTTGTAATTTATATAATTATGTATTTGATTTATTATAATAATAATATTATAATTTGCAATATGTTTGGTTTGTAACTTATTTTTAATTAAATTGTAAAATATGTGTGTTTAATTTTTATTTTAAATTAAATTGATTCCCTTTTTTAATATTTTATGTTTTTGGTATATTTAAATATGTTTACATACATTTTTTGTTAACATAACGCTAATTAAGATTTTTAAACTATATATTAATTAAAATCTTAGTTTATATTTTATATATATATGTGTGTGTGTTTATATTTTTTAAAGGAAGTTTATTTGTTGTATTTGTTAAACTATACATTTAATTATAATTTGTTTTTATAAATTAAAGTTAGTATTTCATTTATGTTTATTTTAATATTTTAAATTATATATATTTTAAAATCGATATATAATGCAACTATTGACCTCTGGGTAGGTCGCCCCCCCATCCGCACAGCGCCACCTGTGCGTCCAGCTCCCTGCTGCTGCTGATCTGAGGCCCTCCTCCACCCGCAGGCTACCACCTGCGCCTCATCTCTGGTGGCCAGTGGTAGGCCGTAGGTAGGTTCTTGTCGTTGTGAGCGTCACTGTTACTGTCTTTCCCCTCGATACTTGCGCCCCCACCGTTTTTCCACTGTTTTGCCCTTCCGTTCTGTGCCCCCACTGCTGTGACTGTTTTCGTTCTGTGCCCCCACTGTTTTTCCACTGTTTTTGCCCTTCCGTTCTGTGCCCCCACTGCTGTGACTGTTTTCGTTCTGTGCCCCCACTGCTTTTCCACTGTTTTTGCCCTTCCATTCTGTGCCCCCACTGCTGTGACTGTTTTCGTTCTGTGCCCCCACTGTTTTTGCCCTTCCGTTCTGTGCCCCCACTGCTGTGACTGTTTTCGTTCTGTGCCCCCACTGCTTTTCCACTGTTTTTGCCCTTCCTCTCTGTGCCCCCACTGCTGTGACTGTTTTCGTTCTGTGCCCCCACTGCTTTTCCACTGTTTTTGCCCTTCCGTTCTGTGCCCCCACTGCTGTGACTGTTTTCGTTCTGTGCCCCCACTGCTTTTCCACTGTTTTTGCCCTTCCGTTCTGTGCCCCCACTGCTGTGACTGTTTTCGTTCTGTGCCCCCACCGTTTTTCCACTGTTTTGCCCTTCCGTTCTGTGCCCCCACTGCTGTGACTGTTTTCGTTCTGTGCCCCCACTGTTTTTCCACTGTTTTTGCCCTTCCGTTCTGTGCCCCCACTGCTGTGACTGTTTTCGTTCTGTGCCCCCACTGCTTTTCCACTGTTTTTGCCCTTCCATTCTGTGCCCCCACTGCTGTGACTGTTTTCGTTCTGTGCCCCCACTGTTTTTGCCCTTCCGTTCTGTGCCCCCACTGCTGTGACTGTTTTCGTTCTGTGCCCCCACTGCTTTTCCACTGTTTTTGCCCTTCCTCTCTGTGCCCCCACTGCTGTGACTGTTTTCGTTCTGTGCCCCCACTGCTTTTCCACTGTTTTTGCCCTTCCGTTCTGTGCCCCCACTGCTGTGACTGTTTTCGTTCTGTGCCCCCACTGCTTTTCCACTGTTTTTGCCCTTCCGTTCTGTGCCCCCACTGCTGTGACTGTTTTCGTTCTGTGCCCCCACTGCTTTTCCACTGTTTTTGCCCTTCCGTTCTGTGCCCCCACTGCTGTGACTGTTTTCGTTCTGTGCCCCCACTGCTTTTCCACTGTTTTTGCCCTTCCATTCTGTGCCCCCACTGCTGTGCACTGTTTTTCGTTCTGGGCCCCCCTGTGCCCCTTTTAATTTCTGTACCCCTTCGCCCTCCCGTTTCCCGCCACTGTGTCCCCTGCGGCCACGCCCCCCTTGCTGACCACTCGCTGCCCCTGCCTCCCACCTCCCAGCTGCTCCTCCCTCCCACCTCCCCATATATGGCGGCCGCTGCGCGGTGAGTTGAGCGACCCTTCACCTCTGGGTAGGTCGCCCCCCCATCCGCACAGCGCCACCTGTGCGTCCAGCTCCCTGCTGCTGCTGATCTGAGGCCCTCCTCCACCCGCAGGCTACCACCTGCGCCTCATCCCTGGTGGCCAGTGGTAGGCTGTAGGTAGGTTCTTGTCGTTGTGAGCGTCACTGTTACTGTCTTTCCCCTCGATACTTGCGCCCCACCGTTTTTCCACTGTTTTGCCCTTCCGTTCTGTGCCCCCACTGCTGTGACTGTTTTCGTTCTGTGCCCCCACTGTTTTTCCACTGTTTTTGCCCTTCCGTTCTGTGCCCCCACTGCTGTGACTATTTTCGTTCTGTGCCCCCACTGCTTTTCCACTGTTTTTGCCCTTCCGTTCTGTGCCCCCACTGCTGTGACTGTTTTCGTTCTGTGCCCCCACTGTTTTTGCCCTTCCGTTCTGTGCCCACACTGCTGTGACTGTTTTCGTTCTGTGCCCCCACTGCTTTTCCACTGTTTTTGCCCTTCCGTTCTGTGCCCCCACTGCTGTGACTGTTTTCGTTCTGTGCCCCCACTGCTTTCCCACTGCTTTTGCCCTTCCATTCTGTGCCCCCACTGCTGTGCACTGTTTTTCGTTCTGGGCCCCCCTGTGCCCCTTTTGATTTCTGTACCCCTTCGCCCTCCCGTTTCCCGCCGCTGTGTCCCCTGCGGGCCCGCCCCCCTCGCTGACCACTCGCTGCCCCTGCCTCCCGCCTCCCAGCTGCTCCTCCCTCCCACCTCCCCATATATGGCGGCCGCTGTGCGGCCGCGCGCAGCGGGCGCGCCTAAGGCAAGCCCGTCTGCGCCCGTCCGCGCCTGGACCGCGCCCAGCGCCAGAACCCCTGGCCCCCGCATCCGCCACGAAGACCACCTCCGATACGACGCCAGCACCCTCATCGCTCTCAACCCAGGACGGACCTCCACCTGCTTCAAGGCCGCCCCGAAACGCACCCATGGTCCCTTCACCTGCCGGAACTGCAGCTTCACCTGCCTCGGAGAGCCCGAGACTCCAGCCAAGAAGGACCTCAACCATCTCCGGTAAAAACAAGCTCCTCACACAAACACGCCGTCGAGCTCTGGGACCTACTCGACACCTCATCAGCGGACGTCGCCTTCCTGACAGAGACCTGGATGAACGAATCCTCCGCACCCGACATCGCCATAGCCATCCCCGAAGGCTACAAGATCACCCGCAGAGACCGCACCAACGGAATCGGAGGAGGAATCGCCATCGTCCACAAAGACACCATCAGGGTCTCGAACAGCACCGACGACACTCTCAGCACCGCCGAACACATGCACTTCCAGATCCACACGGATCCCAACACCACTGTAAGAGGCACCCTCATCTACAGACCCCCCGGACCCCGACCCCAGTTCAGCGACTCCATCGCCGACTTCATCAGCACGCACGCCCTGACCTTCACTGACTACATCCTCCTGAACTTTCACCTGGAGAACAACAACGACAGCAACTCCTCCACCCTGATCGACAACCTCGCCAACCTCGGACTGAAACAGCTCGTCACGACGCCGACCCACATCGCCGGACACACGCTCGACGCCATCTTCTCCTCAAGCTCCCACGTCTCCTTCAGACACACCTCCGAACTCACCTGGACCGACCACCACTGCATCCACTTCACCTTCCAGAAACCCGCCACACACCACCGCCCCCTACAGATCCCCCGCAGATGCTGGAGCAAAGTCACCGAAGACCAACTCCAGACAAACCTCGCACTCAGCCCACCCACCGACCTCTCCAACCCCGACGCCGCCGCCCGCAATCTCAGACGATGGATGGACGACTGCGCCAACACCTTAGCCCCGCTGAAAAAAACAACCTACAAAGACACTAGCAAGAGAGCCAGCTGGTTCACCCCGGAACTCCTAGCATCCAAGCACACGTGCCGGAAACTGGAGAACAAATGGCACAGCGAGAAGACGCTGGACAGCCGCGCAGCCCACAAAGACGCCACCCGCAACCACCATCACCTCATCAGGTCCGCCAAGAGGACCTCCTTCAAAGACCACCTCGACGACAACGCACACAACAGCAAGGAGCTCTTCAGCATCGTGAAAGAACTCTCCAACCCCAGCTCCAACACCAACGACATCCCGCCGTCGCAAGCCCTGTGTGATTCCCTCGCCACCTTCTTCCACTGCAAGATCGCCGACATCCACGACAGCTTCGACTCCCGGACGACCCCAACAGGCCCCGACACATCAGACCCGCCGCACCCCATCGAGCACGACCCCCTGACAGCCTGGGTCAACGTGAACACCGAGGACACAATCAAGACCATGGGCACAATCCACTCCGGCTCCCCATCAGACTCTTTTCCACACCACATCTTCAACAAAGCCGGCAGCTCCATCGCACCTAACCTGCGCAACGTCATCAACCTCTCCTTCGAGACCGCGACCTTCCCAGAGAGCTGGAAACACGCCGAGATCAACGCCCTACTCAAAAAACCCAAGGCGGACCCGAGCGACCTCAAGAACTTCCGGACCATCTCCCTGCTTCCATTCCCAGCTAAGGTCATCGAGAAGATCGTCAACAGACAGCGCACCCGCTACCTCGAAGATAACAGCATCCTGGACCCCTCCCAGTCAGGATTCCGCAGCAACAACAGCACCGAGACCGCCCTCATCGCCGCCACAGACGACATCAGGATCCTGCTGGACAACGGCGAGACGGCGGCCCTCATCCTCCTGGACCTCTCCGCCGCCTTCGACACTGTCTGCCACCACACACTACACGCCTCCACGACGCAGGGATCCGAGACAAGGCCCTGTATTGGACCACCTCCTTCCTTTCCGGTAGAACCCAGAGCGTCCGCCTCCCCCATTCCGATCCGAAGCCTCCGAGATCATCTGCGGCGTACCCAAGGGATCTTCCCTCAGCCCGACACTGTTCAACATCTACATGGCTCCACTCGCACGCATCTCCCGACAGCACGACCTCAACATAATCTCCTACGCCGACTACACTCAACTGATCTTCTCCCTCACCAAGGACCCCCTCACCGCCAAATCCAACCTCCACGAAGGAATGAATGCCGTCGCCGACTGGATGAAGTGCAGCCGACTTAAGCTGAACACAGACAAGACGGAGATCCTCATCCTCGGGTCCAACCCATCAGTCTGGGACGACTCCTGGTGGCCCTCGTCACTAGGGGCACCCCCGACACCAACCGACCACGCACACAACCTGGGAGTCATCCTCGACTCAACGCTCACCATGACCAAGCAAGTCAACGCAGTCTCCTCCTCCTGCTTCAACACCCTCCGCATGCTCCGCAAGATCTACAGGTGGATCCCGACAGACACGAGAAGAACAGTCACCCAGGCCCTCGTCAGCAGCAGACTCGACTACGGAAACGCCCTCTACGCAGGAGCCCCGACCAAGCTCATCAAACGACTGCAAAGAATCCAAAACGCCTCTGCACGCCTGATCCTCGACATTCCACGCCACAGCCACATCACCCCCCACCTGAAAAACCTGCACTGGCTCCCCGTCGACAAGAGAATCTCCTTCAAACTCCTGATCCACGCACACAAGGCACTCCACAAAACCGGCCCAGCCTACCTCAACAGTCGACTCTCCTTCTACGTTCCCAACCGTCAGCTCCGCTCCGCCGACCTCTCCCTGGCCACCGTCCCGCGCATCTGGAGAACCACCACCGGAGGCAGATCCTTCTCTCACCGCGCCGCCAAGATCTGGAACACCCTTCCCCTCAACCTACGACAGACCAAGACCTGCTGACCTTCAGGAGACGACTCAAGACCTGGCTATTCGACCAGTAGCGGCAACACCCCCCCTCCTCTCCCTCAGCGCCTTGAGACCCTCGCCGGTAAGTAGTGCGCTTTACAAATCTTGTGATTGATTGATTGATTGATTGAACAATAAAAAAATGATATTTTTGTACTTACCTGTTTAAGCATAGAAAGTCGAAATTTTTGTATCCTATATTTTTGACTCAATATTTTTTACATCGATATTTTCATTGTCGATGTCAGTGAACCATTGTAAATGCATGTGTGGCAATATCATACAACCCTTCAAATGCTTTGCAACATTATGTACTATCTGGAAGATCCTTCTTTATCTGCCCTGAAAAGTAGTCTTGGCGCTGATCTTGCACATCAACTATTCCAACACCTCTAAGTGGGGCTGCCTGCCTACCTTCTGGATAAACTCCAAATTGTCCAGAATGCAGCAGCTCGGGCCATTCTGAATCCATCGACTATGATCCCCTGTTAAACCCCATGTTGCATAGGCTTCAGATTCGGCAGAGAGGCACCTTCAAGGCTGTCTAGCTGGCTTTTAAAGCAATCGCAGGCACTAGTCTAGAAAAATTTGTATCTACACTCCTGCTTGCACGTTATGCTGAGAGCCACACTTCTGCAGGACCTTAAATTTAGACAATGCCACAGAGGAGGGCGTTCTTTCTTTTATCGTATTGCTAATCTCTGGAATCATTTGCTCCCCTCCTAAGGTTACTACAGACTGTTCTTTCAGAAAATCTATTGGTTCTTCCAGTATTCTTTATGGTGTCTTGTGCTGTAACACCAGGAGGCCCCTTTCCGGGAGTAACCGCCTGCTCGATAAACATTTTTAATTCATGGTTTCTTAACCAATTCATTGATTTAGGACTTGGGTGTCATTATGTCTGTTATAATCAAAATTCTGCCTAATCAAACCCCTTAAAATCCAAAAATCTTTGATGTGAATTCTATGGGCCTGATTTTGTTTGGTGGGCGAGGTACCCTGTCACAAAAGTGGTGGAGTACACTGTCAACCACACTGATGGTCTGCGGGCTCTATTTTGATTTGGGTAAACTGTCATGTTTCCAGAAGCAGTGCACCTGAAGGAGTTTGGGCCCTCGGTGTATATGCATCAGAATTTGCGCCCCATTTAGAGCCACGGTCTAATGCAAACCTACTCGCTCCAGTTTTGGAGCACTGTGGAAGTCTGATGGTCAAGAACTGGAAACCAGTCAACATGACACCGCACACCCTGAGAGAAAACACCAAAGGTGTCAGGGTCATTTCTTCTTTTTCTAAAACAAGCTCCCACATTAGGAGTTTGTTTTTTAAAAGCAAACGTTTATGCAAACATTCAAAACATGGAAGTCACTCAACAAACTTTCAGTCATTTCAGAGGAGCTGCGTTGGCAGATTCTCTGAAGCCAGAGGTCTCTGTAGGGCCAAAAGATGAGGATCAGCAGTGTGGCCAGGGTGGCCAAGGCAAAAACCTCTTCTGCTCTGACAGATTGTGGGTCACTTGCCATAGTCTAAATGAGCCCCTATGCCAGCAATCCGAAGTATTACTCCAATCCTTTTATTCTATATACTTAAAGTATGATTCCATCAAGAGGCCAGGAAAGGAATATCTGTTATAAGAACTACGATTTAAAATGTTTTGGATTAATAAACAAAATAATTGTGCGATATTCTGTCATATAAGGAATCTGCAATGACTGCATTAGTAATGGGAAGGCCTTTGGACTTATGTGTAAGCTGTGTGAACTCTGCAAAAAAGAAACCTGTACTCCCATTGTGCTTATCAGAATACCGCTGGTTTATACAAATCTATTCAGATAATTTGTATACCTGGGTGACTCAGCAAATGCTGTATTGAAAAACTACAGCATTTGCTGAGCCATCCATGTTAACACTAATCCCCTAGTGATATTAAGTGTAGATATGAGTCTATAAAGGTAAATGACAGGAGTTGTCTAAGTAGTTAACGTTGTGCTTATTGTTAACTGTCATAATAAGAAGATATCAGCGTAATGAAATGTCTGTGGTAAGTTGTTTCACAGTGATATCATCTGGCAATTGCTGAGTTCTGTGTTTATGTTAAGTAGCTAGAACATCATAAAGTATTTGGGCCTAAAAAGGATGGTAAAAATACAGACTGGATGGTTAACATACTACCTACTAATGTCTATTGTAACAAAAGGTAGTATCAGAGTTATTTAAATACCTGTGGTCCAAAGTAGCAATTTCCTCCACAATGTTGAATGAGCCAGACACTAAACGTTGAGGTATTCCTCCTTGATATCTATGTACGTTTCCACAAATTGGTAACAGTGTGAGAAGAATTTAGTGTGTTGTTTCTTTTGTGTGTTTCTGTGGTTATTAATTTTGTTACCATGCTGCAACTTAGGGGCCAATTACGATGTTGGTTGGAAAGGCTCCGAATGGCATTCGGTTCGTCCAAATCCGATTCAGAAGCCTTGTTTCCGACCGACTCGGAAACATTTCCGACCGACCGATTACGATGATCGGAAACGGTTTGGGCTCTCCGACTTGCGTCAGAACGGCATTCGGAGACACTGAGTCAGTCAGAGCCGATTCGTGCGTCTCTACGGACTGAATTTCTAACCGAGCCATTTCGATGTCGGATTTGGACAGCCTTTCCGAATCGGTCTGTCCAACACGGATCGGCTGACGGAATCCAACTTTGGGGGCCCGGAGCAGGCCCACCTTCACCCAGAGGCCTCCAGTTAAAGCCCGTGAGGGTACCTAAGGGACCCCCCTTTCCAACCATGCACAGTGTGGCAGACACCCTGGGGTGCCCGCCACAGGGTGCAAGGTTTTCTGCAAACACCCCTTTTTAGGTCTCGCCCTGAAGCCAGCGCTTGCGCTGGTCTGGGTGAGACATTTTGTAAGTGGGCTTTTAGAAATGCGACCACTTTTTTTTGGGCTTGCCTAGAGCATGCGGGTACGCGCACAGTAACGCACATTCCTCGCATGCTCCAGGCGCCATATGTCTTTCCTCTCACTTGCTCCTCCCCGTCCCCCACCACAGAGCGCTTCTTGGGGCCGCGCAGCCGTGTCACTTTCACGGCAGCGCGTCACTTGCTCTCCCGCTCCTCCCCCACCACAGAGCGCGTCTCGCACGGCCGCGCGGCCAATGCTTGTTTTATTTAGTTTTTGCGCGCGCACACAACTCCCGGTCGCGGCCGAAATTCTTGCTCGCGATCACTTTGCGCGCACCATTTGCTTGTTTGAACACTTCTCGCCCTTTCCTTGCTGTTTTCTGTGCATCGCTCATTCTTTCATTACTTGTCACTTTTATGTGCATTTCTCAGTCTTTCTTTGCTACTTCACTGTGCATTACTCCTTCCTTCTTATTCCTTCTTTGCTGCTTTTCTGTGTGTTTCTCATTCTCTTACTGCCACTTTCATGTGCTTTTTTCATTATTCCGCAATCTTTCTTTGCTGCTTTTTGAACTTTTACACTGATTCTGTGCCCATCTGCTGGGCATCTGCCACTCTTTCTCATTTATTCTTTGCTGATCTTCTGTGCTTTTGCCTTTCATTCTTTAACATTTTTCTCTGCCCTTTTCACTCAATCCTTGCTGCTCTTGGCTTCTTTTAATCTCAGCTCTTCTCTTCGAGTTTCGAACTCAATTGCTCTCTTAACTCCTCTTCTTCCTTTTTCTCACTCTTTTGCTCTTCTTCCTGCCCTTTTCCTGAATTTGCGACCTTCCCTGCTTCCTCTCCCACGCCGCACTCCCTTCTCGGTTCCTGCCAGTTACTTAGCCCAACCCATTGCCCCAGAGACCCCCGCTCCTAATTCATGTCCGCCGCAGCTTGGATGCACAGCCCGTATGCGCCCCTCCCGTGCCCAGCGCCAGACCCCTTGCTTTCACTCCCATCACTGCTACGTCTCTGCTTCCCTCTCCTCACCCTGAACCTTGAATGCACCTTCCAGTGCTGCTGCTACGCCTCGGTAGTCGACTGCGAAGGTGCCTTCCCCTGTTCCACCTGACACTTTTCCTGCACCTTCCCACACCTTCACACCACCCTCACATGCACCGCACACAACACTCACCTCACCCTCAGCCACGCACACCTACACACCTCTCCCCACCCCTCCCTGTTCTGCCTTCTCCTCAACAACACCTCCCTCAATAAACAGGCTACTGAAATATGGGACCTGCTGCACGACCACACATTGAAACTGCTCTTCCTCACAGAAACCTGGCTGATTCTATCGACATTACCACACCTATTCCCCAGGCACAAGGTTATAAGACAGGACAGAATTAACAGACCCAGCGGAGGACATGTCATCGTTTTCAAAGAGCTCATCAAGTGTTCCACTGCCTCAGCTAGCACCAACAGCACTGATGCTGGATGTGTTTATTGTGCCAAAATGGCTTCTTTTGTCATCTTCATGCAAGATGGTGCACACTCTGAAATCCGTAAAAGTGCACTCTCTTAATGCTTTATTTTAATAAATATATTTAGGGTGATCACCAACCTCTAGTTCAGTGTGGACACTTTCTCCAGTCCTTGTCTTCTCTCTCTGTACGTCACACCTCTCTTTCAATAAACCTCAGTGCCCCACAGCACTTACCTCTCATGACCTCAACTTGCCACCTCTCTCCGATCCTAACTCTAGATCTCTAGCTCTCGGTCAGCTCTCTGCCCCTCTCTTCTCCTCAAGTGCCTCTCTCTCTCTCTCTCTCTCTCTACTTTCTCTTCTTTCTGCATCTTGCTGCTCTGTTTGCATCTCATCCCCCTTCATTTCTCTTCCATTTACTTCCCCTCCCTCTTAATTTCATCTCTTTATCTTACCCTTTCTATTATTTTTGCCATCTATACCTTACTTTTCTCTACCTCTCGCATGCCTCTTTCTACCTCACCATTCTCTCTTTCATTTCTCTCTCTGCCTCACAACTCACTGCCTCATCTCTCTCTTCCCCACCTCTCATACACTATCTAGACTCTCAATTTACATCACCTATTGGCCTTGTATGTATGTATGTATTTGGGATTTGTTAAGCGCGTGTATCACCCATAGGTCTCACAGCGGTAGCAGATACTCCGAGAACCAGGAAGCTGTCTTGATAAAGCTAAAGAGCTAAAAGAGCCAGGTTTTAAGAGTCTTGCGGAACCTCTTATGATCAGGTTCCAATCGGAGAGGTAGAGGCAGGGTATTCCAAATTTCAGGGGCAGTTTTGGAAAAAGATCTGCCGCCGTTCCTTACTGTGCGCACTTCTATGTCTCTCTTTTTATTGATGTCCTCTTTCCCTTGCCTTTCCCATTATTTTATTTCTCTCTCTCTACAATGCTCTCCCTACCTCTTCCACTCCATCTATCACTCCCTTTGCTTTCATCTCTCTTTCTATCTCCTTCACTGTTTCCGTTCACTCTCTCTGCTTCCAATGTCTCGCTCGTTTAATACATCTGTCTTACCTCTGTCTCTTTCTCTCTCCCTATTTCACCATTCTCTACTTCTCCCTCGCACTTACTCTGTATTAGCCTCATCTCTCTACCTCATCTGCACCTCTTTTTCTCTACTTCTCATATCTTTCTATTTTTCATCCCACCGGCTCTACCTGCCTCGCTACTTTGTTTACCTGACCTGACATTCTGTGCTTCACCTTTCTATTTGTGCTATCTCATTATAACTCACCTCTCTTCCTATCTTATTTCTCTCTAGACCTTGCCCCTCGGGTTGGCACCTTTCTTACCAGCCTACATTTAAAACTGCATGCCAGGCCTCTAAAAACAAGCATTGGCATAGTCAACAGGTCTCGCCTTTGGGACCTTATAAGTTTTTAGACATGCAACAGTTGATGTTATTACACCAAGGATATTGTGCTGCATAACTAAATACTTATAAGGTCCCAAAAGCGAGACCTATTGGCTATGCCAATGCTTGTTTCAATAGAAGCCTGTGTTGTCGGTCAGAAAACAGGCTCCCATTGAAGTCAATTGAAGTCAATGGAAGTCCGACCAAACGGTGTTGGGACACATCGTAATCGGTCGTTCGGACTCCCCGAATCCTGATTCGGTCGGAAACCATTCAGAGACCGAGTCTTTCGGAATGCTTTCCGACCGACATCGTAATGAGGCCCTTAATGTTTAAAGGTACATGTACTGTTTGGATGGTACTTCCTACTGGACAAACTTATTGATGCCTATTTTCCCCCTTTATTTTTTTTACAAAGAAACCCACCCTCTCCACCCACACAACATGCCTATCCCTCTCCCCAAACAAAACTGACCCAAGCCCCAATGTTCCAAAATCCAAAATGTCCAAAGAAAGTCAACCCAGTCCCAACTCTCTTCCCACCCTCTCCACCAAGCCCTAACAAACAAGTCCCTCCCACCAAAACAATTGTTTTTTTATGGTTTAAATCTTTTTATTGAAATTTCAACATTCAATATGTTCGACAATACCCGAACCATTCCGGTGCTGCCAAGACATATGTAGCATATGGTTCTATCGAATGGTCAGATCGTTGTGAACACATCATGTAATATAAAACATAACATTACATACCAAATAAAGGAAACTTATCAAACCCCTTCCCCCCCCTCCCGCCCCCTCCCCCGTTCCCTGTCCACTATCTGAGCTATCTACGATGCACCGGGGCCTGCCGGAGGAATAGTTGTCTTGCCTGTTCGTGAATTATGTGTCTGAGATTCGCAGTAAACGGAGATATCTGGGACAGGTGATTTCCCTAAATTCAGAGGAGAGGAGAGACAAAAATGGTTGCCAGAGCTCTCTGAACAAGGACCCCCTCCCCGCTGTTGTCAGGGTCAGCTTCTCCATTCCCAGGACATGCCAAAGACGGTATAGCCAACCTGTAAAGGTGGGTACTTGGGGGGAGCGCCAATGTGTAAGTATGTTTTGTACTGCAGAGCCTAGTGCTATAGCTATTAAACGGCCCCTGTGGGAGCGAAGCGGGTAAGTCAAAGGGTTCGGGAGGCCTAGAAGGACGTATGCTGGGAAGCGCGGTATGTCTGTATCCAGGTGTTTGTCCACTTCCTCTAGGATCTGGTCCCAGTATGACTGGAGATATGAGCATTCCCATAGCAGGTGTACCAGTGTGCCCACCTTCCCGCAGCCCCGCCAGCAATGCACCCCCTGAGTGGGGTCCATCTCATGTAGACGCTCCGGCGTATAATACCAGTACGTGACTAGCTTTGTAAGGGTCTCGGTGAGTCCCATATGATATGCGGAATGGCGGGCCCTGTAATACACCCCCTCCCATTCTTTATGACTGAGTGTTCTGCCGAGTTCCCTTTCCCATCTTGTGCGCCCGGCGTTATACGTATGTGTGTGTCTGTCTAAGAGCATTTTATATAAATCTGAAATGAGTTTTTTGTCCGATGTGCGGGTAATAAGCCACTTCTCATAAGTGGAAAGGTGTCTGTCCGTGGTTGGTTTAACCTGGGTATGTAACGCCCAATGCCTAATTTGAAGGTATCGTAGCCTTTCAGTTTCCGGT
The DNA here is from genome assembly GCA_963921515.1 of Calotriton arnoldi. Classification (NCBI taxonomy): domain Eukaryota; kingdom Metazoa; phylum Chordata; class Amphibia; order Caudata; family Salamandridae; genus Calotriton; species Calotriton arnoldi. The sequence continues at coordinate 131,376 of CAWUFW010017653.1, read as the reverse complement.
AGCCCATATTCCAACTTGAGCCGTTGGAATGGAATTATTCCGTCAACGTCAAATAGGTGGCCAAGCGAGAGGCACCCTGATGTTCTCCACCGCTCGAAAGCGGCGGCGTCCATACCAGGCTGAAAATCAGGATTGTTCAGCAGCGGGGTGAGAGGCGAGGGAAGGTGGTGAGGTTGTGTTTGACATTGGTGTGATCCCACGTGTCGAGGATCGCTCGCGTGATGTGAGACGCATATAGATTGGGCGGTCTGTGCCTCTTTCGGAGGAAGGGAATTTCTTGCAGAGGCCTGGCTGCCACCGCTTGGTCCTGAAATAGCCAATGCTTCTCTGACTCCAACCGATTCCATTCCACCAAATGACGTAATTGGGCAGCTTGGAAATAGAGGTGGAGATCGGGGATGCCAAGGCCTCCTTGCTCTGGTGGAAGCATCGCAAGTGTCTGCTTCATCCGTGGCTTACGGCCATTCCATATGAATTGTGCCAGATCCGATTGGGTCTGTTGTATCCACCCCTTCGGAGGTTGGAGAGGTAGAGTCCGGAACAAATATAAAATCTGAGGTAAGATGGTCATTTTGACCGCAGCTATTTTACCGAGCCAAGAGAGAGGGTGGTGCTTCCAATGGCTCAATTCCGTATGTATCTTCTGCCTTAACCGTGTGTAGTTGGTGGTAACCGTGTCCAACAGAGAAGGAGCCAACTGAACCCCTAAATATGGGATCGCGTCCCTTGCCCACTGAAGGGGAAGTAGGCCCTGCAGCTGTGCTCGGGTAGGGGGCGCCAGAGAGAGGTCAAGCGCTATCGACTTATCCATATTCACCTTAAATCCCGAAACTCGTGCGAAGGTCTCTAACTCTGCTAGGCACGCGGGTAGTGCGAGGGCAGGGTTTGACAGTGAAATGAGGACATCATCAGCGTTCAGGCTGACCGTATGGGTGTAGCCTCCGAATTTAATCCCGGTAGTCGCGGGGTTGTGTCGGAGACGATGAGCCAGAGGCTCCATATAAAACGCAAAAAGAAGGGGAGACAAGGGGCACCCCTGTCTCGTCCCTCTCTCTATGGGGAAACGAGTAGATACATGGCCGTTAACACGAACTGTGGCCGTTGGAAACTTATAGCAGTTCAAGATGTTTGTGCGAAATTTCTCTCCTAGTCCTGCCCGCTCGAGGACCCGCTCCAGGAATGGCCAGTGAACCCGGTCGAATGCCTTCTCGGCATCAATAGTGAGCATCATGTATTCCCCCTGTGTTCGCGAGGCTTTCTCAATGAGATGAAGGGCCCGGTGGGTATGATCGCTAGTTTGGCGCTGGGGAATAAATCCCGCTTGGTCAGGATCAATGAGGCCGGGCATATGTGGCGCGAGGCGCCCTGCCAATATCCCTGTGTATAGTTTGAGATCTATGTTGAGGAGGGATATGGGACGGTAAGCTCCGCACTTGGTCTTATCCTTCCCAGGTTTTGGAATAACCGCTATAGAGGCCTCGAGCATATCCCCCGGGATCGCTCCAGGTTCGGCGAATGAGTTAAAAAGTTTCGTGAGAAGCGGGGCCACCAGTGCACAAAAGGTCTTGTAAAATATGGCCGAAAAGCCATCCGGCCCAGGGGCTTTAGCAAGTTTGAGGCGTGAGACGGCCGCTATTACCTCCTCTAATCGAATGTCCCCATCTAAAGAATCTGCCTGGGCTTTAGGCAATGCTGGCAGGTCAACAGAGTCGAAAAAAGCAGCACTCTCTGTGGTAGACAATGGCGAGCAGGCATAGAGGCGGGCATAAAAATCCCGAAACGTTTCGGCAATCTCTGCGTCCTCAGTGATTCGTCCGCCGTCCCCCCCGCTGAAGCTCCCGAACCCCCTGTTTCTGCTGAGATTCTCGCAATTTATAAGCTAGGAGGCGGCCGCACCTGTCTCCCCCAGTGTAGTAAGCGTGTCGCAGCCGAAGGGCCGCAAACTCTGCCCTGTCTTGATCTAGTGCAGCGAGTTGCTGCCGAGTAGCCTTCAGCTGGCGCCAAACCCGTGGTGCCCCAGTCCGCTGGTGCATCTGCTCTAGCTCTTTGGTTTGTTGGGTAAGTTCCTCTCTTTTGCGTCTACGCTCCGCATTCTCCACCGCCGAGATGGCTATCAGTTCCCCTCTTATCACTGCCTTCAGTGCTGCCCATTGCGTGGCCAAAGAGGTATCATCGTTGGCGTTGTGAGAGAGAAAGTCTTTAATGGCGCCCTGCACTTGGTCCACCACGGCGGGCCGGTGCAAGAGTGTATCTCGGAGGCGCCACACTCGAGATGGGCGTCGCATTGGGGGAAGCGCGAAGGTGACTGTGACTGGTGCGTGATCGGAAAGGGAGGCAACCCCTATCTCCACTCCCGTGGCTAATGTGCGTAGGGATGCGGTCGCCAACAAGTAGTCTAATCTAGCATATGTCTTGTGCGAGTTAGAATAATAAGAGTATTCACGGCTTTGTGGATGAAAGCATCGCCACAAGTCCGTGAGGCCTAAAACATGGAGGCGAGCCAAACCTTCTGCCGACAGTGCTCCCGTCTGAGTAAAGCGCTGACATGACCTGTCTGCGACATTATCGAAAACCAAATTCAGATCGCCTCCCAGGAGGATCTTGCGAGCCGTGGTGGCCGTAGCTTCAGTAAGAACTGTGTGTAGAAACTTTTCCTGTCCCTCGTTGGGGGCGTAAACTGAACCTATAATGAATGTGAAACCCCTGAGTGCAAACCGGTAAATCAGGAGTCTGCCCTTTATTTCGGCTTCCCTGTGAAGGACCTCCCCCTTGAAACTCTGGGCAACTAATATAGCTACTCCGGCTGATTTGGTGGGACCTGATGAAAACAGTTGGGTCGGGAACCTGCGAGATTTGAGGCGATAGCAGTCCCTGTCTAACAGATGTGTTTCCTGAAGCAGGCATATGTCTGCTTCGGTATGTTCTAAGCACGATAGAACGGCTTTGCGCTTCACGGGGTTATTAAGACCCCTCACGTTTAGGGTGAGTATTTTAAGCATAGTGGGACCCATTCCTGTAAGTAAAAAGGACTAAGAGCGTAAATGAGATCTGGGGACTGAAGCCATGAGGGCCATAACCCTGCGGGGGTCCCCAGACTACCTGCTGGCATGAACCCCTGCTACCAAGGAAAAAGTGTGGACAGGGAACCCCATACCCCCCAAAAAATATCCCCAAAAGTACATCTATAAAAAATCTCCTAATAAAAAACAAAAATAAAATTAAAAAAAAGGGAAAACATGAAATGTATCTTAGTCCATCATCCATGTATGATCAGAAAAGTGTTTCAGTGGGGAAAGAGTTGTGGCCGATGGTGTCTCCCCGCCAACCGCACTCATAATAGGTGGACCTATCAAAAAAGAGGGTTAGTAACAAACGTGGACTCAGCTAGGCTGTGTTTTGGCTAATTCTGTCGACAAGTTCTCAAGGGCGGCCTTCTGACCCTCGAGGATCTCATTAGGTTGTGGCCGGTTAGGTTGGCGTCTCCGGTTCTGGCGTCTCCATCCTGGTTTCCTGTCCTCCGTGCCCGGTGTCCGGCCATCATCAGTGGTCTCCTCCATTGGTTGATCAATGCCCAGCAGGCGACAGGCCTCGGCGAGGGAGCGGAGCTGGAAGAGTTTCCCATCCTTGCGAAAGACCAAGCGGAACGGGTGGCCCCAGCTATAGGAAATATCTTTCTGGCGGAGATACGAGGTAACAGGCCGGAAGGTTCTTCGTTTTTGAAGCGTGAGCGCCGCCAAGTCTTGGAACAGGGCTAGAGTCTGCCCGCGAAATGTCAGGGGGTGTATCTGGCGGGCCTTCTGCAGTATCTCCTCCTTGGTGCGAAAATCCTGCACACAGACCAGTATGTCAGATGGTGGAGCCGTGGCTGGACGGGGAGGGCCCACTCTGTGTGCCCTATCTAAGTGGAGAACAGAGTCCAAGGATCTTCCAAGAATGTGGTTAAAAAGGTCTCTGGCATAGTTAAAGATGTCACCCGCTTCTTCGTCAGTCTTCACCCCTCGGATCCTAATGTTGTGACGACGAGAGCAGTTCTCCAAATCCTCGAGGTGTGACTGCAGATCTACCTGTTGGTCATGGATACGGATAACCTCCTGTTGCAGCATCGATAGTTCCGTATCACGCCCATCGCTCTTCTCCTCCAGCTCAGCTACCCTCTCGCCTATGCAATCCACGTCTCTGCGGACCTCCTTGATTTCTGTTGTGAGGTCTCTCTTGAGTGTCTGTAAATCTTCCCGCAGGGCTACGAATAGGGACTCGAGGAAAGCTTTCGTGATCGGCTCTCCCCCGTCCCCCCCCATCTGGCCAGTTAGCTCGGTGCTTGCCGGGGTCTCGTTCGGTGGCTGACTGCTTTGAGCTCTGGCAAAGAGGTCCTTAAGAGTCTTATCTTTCCGGCCCCGGGAGGAGGACATGCCGCGTGCTGACGTGTGTCAGAGACTTATTCCGGCAAGCTGGGTATGTGGTGTATGGGCCGTAGCACCCCGGGAGCTTCCAAATCCCACCCAGAAGCCCCGCACCGGGCTGTGTGTTGCTGCCGATGCCTCCCGTCCGCCTTCCAGGCTTCCCCTCCGGGTCTGTGTGTTTCTGGGGTGGGATGTCTCCAGTCCTACAAGTGTTCCGCGAGCCTGCTGCCCCCGATCCCCTCTGGCAGGGAAACCACCGCTAGGATGGATCCAGGCCCCGTGCTACGTCACAGGTCTCTCCTGGGGCAGGCCCTAGCTGCGTGCTGCTGGCAAGGCTTCCATCGGCGGCCGTCAGGGCCCCCAGTCGTTTCGTCGGGGTGCCCCGCCAGCTCACTCAGGCAAATCGCTATGACCCCGTCAATCACTCACAGTTCACACTAGGCCTCTCACTGCGCGGCTGGGTCTCTGCTGGGGCTCGGAGTCACCCCCTCTGCCCGCTGTCGCGCTCTGCACTCTCCGCTCTGCACTCTCCCTCTCCCAGTGTCGACAATACACTGCGACTTTCCCCGGCCAGGTGAACACTTGCCTGTCTTTCGGTGCAGGGCCTGGGGCTCCCGGTCTCTCAGCTGCGCCGTCTGTCCCTGGAGACTCTCCCAGGCCGCCGGACTCCGTCCAGGATGGTGGGCCCACCGCAGTGCCGCCGCTCGCTCTCCGCAGCGGGCGAGCCAGCCCTCTCTACCGGATCGGGCGTACGCCGGTCTCAGGCTGCCGATCTCCGCTCGGCGGCGTTCTCGCCCGCTGTCTCTCTCTGGGCGCTCAGTCCTCGCGGACTCAGCTTCTCCGGGTCCCGTAGCTCGGCTGTATCCACGCCAGCGCCGGAGCTCCTCCAGGTCAGGCCTCTCCCCCTTCGCGCCACGTACCGCAACTCGGTCGTAGGGGCCCCTGGAGCGGTGAAACAACTCTAAATCACCCCGCCGTGGCAGCCGCTGTGTCCGCGGAGATGTGGGTTGCGTTTGCGTGGGTGTCCAGCTGCTAATAGCGGCCGAAACCGGTGCTTTTCCGAGCGGCCAGCGGGAGAGCTCGATCGGCACGTCCTATCAAGCCGCCATCTTGGCCACGCCCCCACAATTGTTTTTTTAAAAGGGCTAGAAGCAGGCATTGTGGATGCCTGTTCGGAGCTGGTCCAGGCTCTGCTCCATTGTGGTGAGTCAGCTCTTGATGGAGTCCAGCCGCTGCAGGATACGGTGCAGCAATGGCCTGATGTTGTCAGTGTGGGAAGATATGGCAGCAGTTGACGGAAGCTGGCAGCGATGCCGGCGATGGGATGGCCATGATGCTGGAGGATGAGAGGGACCGGCTGAACTGGGGCCTGGTGGAGGGGTGTTTGTTTCCTCCCCCTCCTCTTCTAGGACCACCAGCTGCCGGTGATCTTGCTGGATACGCTCTGGCCTCTGCCGCCACAGATGGGCGGCTATCTCCTGCCTGGTGGGTGGTCCGGCTGGACCAGCAGGAGCAGCTATATTGAGAAAAACAAAAAAGGCAAATTGTAAATAATGCTCTGTTGCAAACAATTGTTTTACATTACTGGATGACACAGTAGCAGTACATTGCTGGTCCCCTAGAGCCATTGGAATTTGATGTGATTATGATTAGGAGAGTCACCAGGCTAATTTTATATTTTACCCACACATGCCTTGCATAAAGCACTGACAATGTGGCAGAAAAGTATTACAAGGCAGAATAACACCAGATTAAAGAAAACAGTGATTTGATTATTTTTTTCTTCTAAAGGCATTTCAAGTAACTATAAACAGACACTTTCTTTGAGTTGAACAATAAATTACCTCTCACTAAGGACTACGGCATTATACACTATGGAGTACAAGTTGTGCGTTGTGCTAAAATATTGAAGTCATGCTCATTAATAGCCAACGCATTGGGTTGCTTGCTGCTGTCGGCATCTGGGGCATCTGTAGTTGTCAATTATTAATTTTTAATTCCAATGGCCTTGCTCTTCTCCAAATGCATTTCTCTTTCTACCCTGACTCCAAACAGACAGATGAATAATAAATAAGATTCTAAGTCACACACCTAACGTATGAAATGCAGATATTAATAATATTCTGTCTGCCGTAAGTAGATGTTGGGGAAAATGATTGACTGCACTACGGGGAAAGGAACAGGCTATATAGATTGTATTTGGCACATTCGTCTCTGTGTATCCCATATGCCAAACTTGACATGAAATCAAGCACTTACTCCCACTTTACTCTGTGGCCTCGCCCACCACCACAAATTATTTCCAACAAATGCATTCGCTGTGCAGTAAGCAAGGAAAAGAAAGTTGACTTACTCTACTTGAAGGGAGTAAGGTAGAGGAGTTAGACAGCTAGGGTAGAGCTTTTTTTTATATAGAATTGAAGGGCCACTACACTGATCATCGATTTGTCATCTTTGGCTTATTCAGTCACTGTACAAGTTGAAAGGGAAAAATCTGAACAGGTGTAAAATAAATCTGTTATGGGAAACCATGAAATATATATACTGGAATCACTTCACATGGTTTTAAATGAAAGGCAACACTTGCCAAGATTGGATTTTCAAATTTGGTAGGCTGGGACGGAAGAACTTAGGAAAGAAGAAATGAGTGAAGTACTAAGAGGTGACAGAGTGGGCGAAGGGAAACAACACACCTTGTATGTTCAGTTTGCAATGCATTGTAAACATTGTAAATGCTGCATAAACTGAATCAGATACACATTGCACAGCCAACACTGCAGTCACAAATTGACCCATACTGCACTTCGGTCATAGGTGGCAATAAAAAGCCATAGGTGGGGAGGGGAGATGATAATGATGGGTGGGATACATCTGGCTCACTAAACAAATACAGAGAGTCAATACACCACCCGCTTTGAACCATAGCTTTGAGAACCCTACATAAACCATGTAAGCAAAGTAGGCGAGCAGCATGCTTCTCATGAGAAGAGCTGTCTTGCTTATTCATCCAAACAATCCAAATATTCATTTATCCTTTCATTCTAATTTACCCAGAGCCACCATGATTATGTTTTACTTTCTCTCACCTAGTCTTTCACCAAAACTTTCAATCTATTATCCATCCATTCAATTATCCACCCTTTCTTCTAACCATCCTTTTGCCCATCCATCAATTTACCCACCCACCCTTATACTCCTATACCATTTCCTTTCTTTTAACCTTCCATTCTTTCATGTTTCCCTCAAGCCATCAATGCTCATTATGTGAGCTTTTGGTGAGTTCAGTTGCAGATAAAAGAGGCCATAAAAACTCAACCACCACTGCAGCTGGTAAAGCTGGGGCGGGGGGGGGGGGACATTCATGGTCATGTGTTGCTGACGCCCTGGCTACTGAGTATAATAATTGCAAGAAATTATGTGACTTACCAGGACCTGCTGCCGCTTCTCTTCCTTCAACTGACTCGTCTCCTATTGCAGCGGCAATGGAGCCGGCATCACTGGTGTTCTGTGTGGCTAGAATAAAACATTATATATATTTTAGATGCCTGATATGCCACCCCAAATACAACTGCAATACATCACTACAGTTCAGTTAGCACTGCAGTATCTTCTAACAAAAATATCACTATGGGCATTTGTTTGGTTCATAAAGTTAGAAAAGCCAAGAGTGGAATAATGGTCAATGAAAGACATATGGTGTTGGTTGGCAAATTCCCTGGGAGTGGGACCTCATACTTTTTTCCAGCCATGCTGCACTGCCATGGGAAGCTGCTGGTATACTGTATAAATGAATGAGACAGCAGCACACTACATTGGAGGGGGTGATTCATGATGACCATGGCCACTCTCCCATGAACTCAACTGTTAGAGCATGAGCAGCAAAAAGAAAGCCTTCTCTCAACAAACTTACAAGGTGAATATTATTTATGACACTAGCTTCCTTGGGCCTGCAATCCTCATGATAGACAGTAGAGTACCAAAAGTACTTACAGTACCACAAGATATATAGGAGAGAGGGAAAGATTACCAACAAAGCAGAAGATAAGTGAACTACAGACTAGAGTAGAGACTGAAAAAAGTCAGCCTACCAAAAAAGAAAACCATATAATATAAGGAAAAAAAAAGATAATGCAGGGATAACAGGAATGAAACAAAAAATGAATCCATTGTGCTTTGCACGAATGGGTTGGTATCCCATCCTCATCGCCATGTGGAAGGCAGACGGCAGGTAAGGGTGTCAGAGAAACTTTATTTCTCACCAGCAACACCAGCCTCCAGGCAGCAACTCCAATCCTGGAACCCAGCACCAACTTTCCAATACCCCAAGATGCTACCCTAAGCCCACAACAATCATAAAACCCAACATTAGGGAAATGATAATAATAAATAATAGGACTTACTGGGGTCAGCAGAGCCTGCAGCAGCAGCGTTGGTGGTCGGCACTGGCTGACCAGCTACTCCCAGACCTGACACCTGAAAGTTCCTCTTCTTGCCCTTGGGTGTTGATGTAAGAAATTAAGAAGAATAAAAAAAAATAGATTAGTGATTCAGTTAATCACCACAAAATTGTTATGAGGAGAAAACGCAGTCACATTGTACTTCTCTAAAATAGATCGCCTATAGTACTAGTTTTGAGTCTATCGACTATTGTTGAGTTGCCCATACTAATCCTGAAATCCCTATTCTAAATTTCCCTAACAAAAACTACATTTGGAATAAATGCATTGCAGTAAATGATCTTTGATTCTATTCCCATTTCTCAACCCTCTTCATGGACCAACTCAGTCTCCATTTCTTTGCAATGCATAGATGCATACTACACATCGCTGTGAAATAACTTGGAACTCTACGAGCTACATAAACAAAGTCACAGAGAGAACTCGCTACTCACTGATATCACTGATTCACTATAGTGACTGGAGAACAGTCTGCAATGGCTTCTTAATTAATAGGCCAAAGCGAGCGCCAATGATGAGTACAACTAGGGAGCGTTGAGCACCTGCATAGCAGAAACTAGAAACTGGATAACACAATAATATTCCAACGGAAACTAAACTTAATATACCTCCGAGTGTTAGCAGCATGCTATTCGGAAAAAAAAGTTAGCATTGTAGAACACAAATAGAACAAAAAAATCATTAATACTCACCGAGACCCGGAATCTCGACGCCTAGCACATCGGTGCGTCAGCTGCTCGACAATGTGCCAAACCTGGCTGGTGCGCTGCGCGCACCAGCGGAATCTCCCCAGTGCCGCTGACGCTCCCACAGGTAGTATCCTCTACTAGGCCTGCCACCTGTTGCCAGCATGGAGGGGAGGTGGCGCTTCACAAAAAAAACAGTGCTGCCTCCTCTTCCACACCAAATATCACCCGGGGCTGCACACCTGGGCAGCGGAGCCGCCCGCAGCATAACCACCCTGTCTCTGCCATGGCACTGGGTGGGTTTGAAAAAAAAAAAGGAAAAGGAAAAGGAAGGGAAGGGAAAGGAAAGGAAAGAAGAAAGAAATAATGAAGTAAGGGGAAATTTTAAAAAAGTCACGAAAAACATGAATAAAATTCCCAAAAACGTAAAATATACAAACACAAAGACACACACTAATAATAAAAATGAAGGGTAGATTATTTTTAAAGGGGGCGAATTACACAGTTGAAAGAGAGATAACATTTTAGGCCCAGCACCATAACAGAGAGCAGAAAAACGAGATGGCTGCGCCCATGCGGACTGCGTGGTGCTGTTCGCGCGAGATTTGGAACCCGTGAACACACATGATAATTGTGTGGTGCTGTTTGCTCGCAATTTGGAATGCGAGAATGCACTCCATGTTCCCACTGCAACGTGAATGAGCATGTCGGAAAACTCCGCCCACCAGCGGAACTCCGCTTAGCACGGCGGAGTTTTTTTTGTGACTTCGCGGAGTTGCGCATAGAGAAACTTTGTGAACTCCGCCCAGGCCTATTATGGACTATGAAGGCTCCATTAAAGGGCTGATTACGATGTCGGGCGGAATTGCTTTTGCCCGACACCTTCTTGGAAATGGGACCGACAGACCTCTGGTCGGTGGTCCCGACTGCCTGATTTGGATGTGACTGAACACTGATTGGACGTATTCCGACATTTCCCTATGGGAGCATGTGTTATGGCCGTAAACCGGCCATAGTACATGCTCCCATAGGGAAATGGGAGGTGGTGTTAATTCCTGCACCCCGGGGCAGGCACCTCAAGATGCGTGCCACGGGGTGTAGGGATTAACAGGGGTACTATAAGAAAACAAGAGTTCATGCAAGGCCGAACAGGTCCTTAGCGAGCGCTATTGAGTTTAGGGAAGTGTTAATCAATATGCCTATAGCATTGGGCACAAATAGACAATTAATGCCATACGGAGCAATAATAGGCAATTTTCTGAATGTACGTAGGGACACAGAAGGGCTTTTGCAAAGTAAATTATTTATTTATAAACAATACTGCAATGCTTTTCTTGGAAGATGTAGTTCAAGTGCTCACAAAAAAGTGACAACAAGCGTGATGTGGCGAGTGAAGGTGACATTTAAAATATATACATCGCATTGACAACATAGACAGAAACTCCTGATTGTAATTTAAACAGTAAAAGGAGTTTTTTGTTGCATAAAGGCCGACGGCGTTTCGATCTCACTGATTCGAGATCATCATCAGGACAAAATGTTTGTGTTGAGCATGAAGAATCTATAGGAAAAGGTATAATAAGGTACAGTAGTATTAGGTGATGTCCCTGAGTCATTTGTTACGATTAAATTAATTAAGAGTTGACCTAGCGCTCCCAGTGGATCTTATCAAAGCTGTCATATTCATTGAATCATCAAATTAAAATTAAATCAATTGTGATTATACAAGCAGTGTGATGAGATTGAAGAGATGAGGAAAGATGAGATAAATCTGGAAGAGAGAGAGAGTAAGGAAGGCAGTGCCTAAAAAACAGCGGTAGCGAGGTGAATTAAGAGGGTTGCTTACTAGGCAACCAGGAGGAAGCCGATGAGTAGAAGTAACCTTGTGTTAATTGGGCAGTAATCAACCCTGCAGGATCACACGCTGTAATTCCGGATCCACACGATGTCTAAAAAAAGGTGGGGGGGTGAGCCCAAGGTCAGAATAAGGCACGTAATTGGAGCCTCTAGTAGAGTGGTAGAAACCATGATGCGACCCACTTACTCGAGTAATTGATGTTTGTAGGCTCCCAAGGGTGTCGGAAGGGGCGCACGCGCTTGGCGATTAAACGGCCGCAGCAAGCGATTCCATGATTTTGGAGTAGACGGCTGTCACCGCGTAGTCAGTGCAACTGTGTTCCACCTGTGAATTGGTGATGGAGGAAGGGGTTAGAAAAAACTAGTAGAACGTGGCGTGGAGGGCAGGGCTAAGTCACACAAAGTTGCTAGCAAGAGCTTACTTGGTAAGGCAGACCGCGTTAGTCGGCCGATTCTTAGGTGACGGGCAGCTGCTCCGTCTCGATTCTTCAGGTGTGTGACTAATTCAGAGCCATGGAAAGCGGAAGTATATAGCAATATGCTTCCGGGTGGGATATGAGAAACTAGAACGCGCGCTGCGTACGCATGTGTGGTGAGGAGGGTGGCAGACGAATAATGTTAGTCAAGTCGGTCAAGGCCGTGGTTAATTTCCTTTATGCAACTAAAGCGCACACATGATGAGGAGGCTGAACTGTATGGCGGTTGATAGTATACAATCCAGCCATAACTGATGTGTGACTAATGTGCAGGTCAGGGGCAGGGTGCAGTATGTGGTGGTGTGGGTCCATCTATACATACACGGAGCGGATATTAAATTGGCAGCTAATGCGCATGCAAGAGAGGGAGTGAGAGGGGTCTCATTAAATGAACTAGCTGACTCCCAGGGCAAGAACAGCGGTAAACGTGAAGCACTTAGAGAGGATACAGGTGGAGGGATAGAGACACAGAGTAAGGAATATTTTGGGAGACAATAATTATGAACATGGAAAAAGCAATATACCAATGATTATGATGGAGCGGAGCTAGTAGATTAGAGTGAGACTTTCAGGTATCAGAGGATACATTTATGCTGGAAAAAAGGGGGAAAAGTCCCTTGTTTTTTCAATACAGGGATTAACAGGGGGGCACCATAGGTGCCTTCTCAGCCCCCAACCGGAGGCTGTACACACAAGGGGGCCCTGCTAGGGGCCCCCAAACACGCTTTCCGACAGGGTTTCCATGTCGGAAAGGCCGGCATGGCAACCCTGCAGGAAATCGTGCATCGTAATCCCAAGGGCAGAAAAACCACCCTTTGGGATTACGGGCCAGCCTTCGAATGGCTGTTGGGCCCCTTGAGCCCCTCAGAAGCCAGACGGAATGGCCGGCCAGTTTCAGTTCCGACCGACTGATTCATAATCAGCCAGTCGGAATTGAAACTGACAATGGCGGTCGGAAAGGCTTTCCGACCACCATCGTAATAAGCCCCTTAGTCTTCTGTGGTTAATGTTATTGTAAGAATATTTATTTTTGTGTCCTTTCCAGCATTATTTGCAATAATTTGTCCTCTGCTGTATGTTGAAAAGTACTTTAGTCACTCTTGGATATCTACTTTCCTCACTTAACTATGTGTATTTGGAGTATTTAATTTCATTGCAATACCGAAACTTAATATTCAAAGGTACATGTACTACTGATATGGTACTTCCTACTAATCAAATCTTATTTACACCAATTGAAATCCATGAATCAGAGTTTAGACAACTGCATTTCATAAATATTTGTCCTTTATTTATTCCGTAAACATGTCTATTCATGACTATGAATCACAACTAAATTTAGAGCCTGATTACAGGTTTGGTGAACGTAGGACCGCCATGTTGGCGCTGGCAGTTCTATGGTTGACCTCCGTCTGCCGTATTACTAATTGCATTATGAGCATACGTGTGCACCGGTGCAGTTCCGTCGACACTGCCAGCGTCGTATCTGCGTCGCCTCGGCGCAACAGACCAATGAGGCTCTTGGAAGCAAAGACCACCGCTCAAGACCGCCGAGTCAATTATGAGTCGTCCTTCAGCCTGGCGCAAGTGTCGCAGTCCAACCGCTGCTGCACAGGAGGCGGAAAGGGAGGGATATTAAGCCAAAACTCATCTTTACTCATCGACACATGACCTCTGCAGTAATGGAGGCCATCGTACCTGTTGTCCCTATGATCTACCTGTTGAACTATCTCTGAAGCGGACACCAACTCGAGCGACATCTCCGGTAAGTCACACCACTACACAAACACCGTGCTTTGCCAACAAAATGCTGTGCCGCCAAGGAAAACACAATGGAGGTGTGTCTTCCACATGTATCAATTTCACAAAGGCCTGTGCGTTGCGACATGGGGGTGGGGATGTTACCCGTTCACCGACACCAGCCACCCACAGAGAGCAGTAAATGGGCAGAGGTGCCTTTAGTTGGTGAAAGCGAAGTCATGCGGTAGCACGCAGGACAGTGGCATGCCACACAGACCTAAAAGCTCACAATTTTACACACTACAATTATCAAACAAGACAAAAAGGACAATCTATCCCCATGTAACCAATCTTCGCCTCTTCATACCACGTCAAATTAATGATCATATGCCTCACCCTTACCACTGTACTAAATCCCATCCTCAGGAGCCCTATCAATTTTGTAGTAATGCACAAGCCATATCCCAGCACTATTGTAGAACAACCTTTCACTACCACCACATTGCACTGACAAAACCACGTTGTGGTAGACATGGGCTCTACAGTCCATAGTACCACAATTTCAGTGCCCAATAGAAGTTGAAGTGTAGCCTCCCAGTCCCAAAATATTAACTACACACCATGCACCAAAAGACAGATGTCACCTAACAATAAAAGTTGTCAGTAATGTCTGCAGTCAGAGGACATCAACAAGACTTACACCACCAGTTAAGTTCTACACCCATGAACACACACCCAAAACACCATACATCCTGATACACACAGAACGTCACGAGTCCCGCACCTCACTATCACCCCACACATCCACAAGTCTGCATGAAGCACACACACCTACCCTGAGGCAGTTTCCACAGAAACGCAAATAAGAAGCCCCAGTCACCATCTCCCCATCATGTATTCCACAGTCTACGCCCTGTCCATAACCCAGAATTATTCCATCTGTATTGCAAATTTAGATAACTCCCACAAACCTGCATTGCCATGCCATAGTCACAGACACATTTCATTACAAAACCCAAGGTCACCTAAAGACACAACATCTATTCCTTGACAAATATATCCAAGGACACAACTGAAACACCTCAGGCAGAATAGCAATCACACTATCTAGCAAGCAAAGCCCACATTTGAGAACAGTGAGATACTACACAATTCTGCACATGTTCACAAACAACATTTGCATCCAAACATGGCTTCTGAAGCATATCAGGGACAATCAATAGGTACACACTGTCCCACACATGTGTAGGCAATGTGTCCTGGCACCTTATGCTAGCAATCACATCTCCCACAACTACAGGTAGTAGCTGATTCATACTCACATTCAAATGGACAAAAAATAGGCAAAACAAACAAAAGTTTGGCAAGCACACACACTGCATGTGTACAGACTCTAACCTCTGATACAAACACACAGCACAAATATCACAAAAACATCACTGGGAGAAGGGCAGCCACATTTGGCAGGTAACAGACAATGTATAATACTTACCAAATGATAACCTACACAATGCTACATAGCTGCCAGTAGGTGTTGATGAAAAACAGTGAGTACATGTACATGGCCCCTCATCCATGATAACTCCCGAACAGCTGCAAAGCTCACATCACACTCACCACTGGGAAAGGACCACCTATTCCCAGCTCCAGAGTACATCAACGTAGTAGTATCAACTGAATTATATCATCACATCATTTATCACGATGAGCAATGAATCCACCAAGGTGGTATCACATGATCAAACTTTATTGATAAACATAAAAAAAATTAAATGGGTGACAAAGGCCACTCCAATGCTGAATTGGGATACATTACTGTGCTGTTCCGCATAACTTGCCAAAATCACACTGCCAAGGAAACATTTTCAGGTAGGAGCATAAGGTGGGCATTCCAGGCACCTCGTCAAATTAAAATCAGGGTAGAGTTGGATCCGGAGTGGTGAGAGCTGTATCAAAAGTGGAAGGAGGGGTCGTGTCTGAGGCAGAGGGAAACACATTGGGACCCTCTGACATTCCTAGTTGACTTTGGGGAGGGGAATAACAAGGGATGGCCTTTGGGAGGTAGAGGTAGTGTGTGTCTGTGATATGGGTGTGCCTGTTGCTGGTGTCTGTGAGTCTGAAGCTGCTTGTGTATGGCTTGTGTCTGATGGTGGATAGTCTGTGGGTATGTGTGTAGTGGGGATGCTGAGGGAGGTCTGTGTCTGGTCGGTGGAGGCATGCATGCCAATCTTCCTGCGTTTTGGGGACGATTTGGTGCTTGTGGATGATGGTGAGTATGGCTTTGTCTGCGTTTAGTTGGGTCAGGAATGAGTAACGGGACTTGTGATGTTGAAGAGTATGGTTGAGGGATGGAAGGATGTGTGTCATTACGTTGGACTCACCCTGGAGTGCATTCAGCAGAGCAGTTTGTCCAACAGAGATCTGTCTCAGGAGTGATACACTCAGGGCAGCCGTGGGCACCGAGGCTGGGGAAGAAGTGCCTGTGGAAAGGAGATGTCACGCCCCTTACGGGAGCGAACGCAGACAACTTTGTGGGGAACAGCAAGAAGGGTGGAGATGGAACGGGTAGTGGAGGACAAGGGTGTTTGAGACACAGTTCCTGTGGTGTCCACAACCGCCACATAGCTGCCACTGGAGCCTGACTCCTCCGAGGATGACGATGACGAGCCTGTTTCCTACAGGGCACGCCCCTCACCCTCTGACACTGTGACTCCACTGCTGTCAGTCTCCTGACTGGAGCCATTCTGTCCAGCTGCCTCACCAACATTGTCCGCTCAGTCTCCTCTGCCTGGCTCAGTTGATGCTGAATAAACATTGGAAACAGGTGTGAGAAATATGTACATACTCATCTTCCTAACATTTCCACAACAGTGATATCAAAGAGGCACACACAACTGCATCACTTTTTAGCACTACTACTTGCGTGGCCACTAGGGGTCTTAAGTAGCACTATCAGCTCACACATAGATTTCCATGGCAAGAGACCACTACCACAACAATTGACATGCTCATTGCACATAGGTCTCGTTTGCAACATCATCACCACAGTACAGCTATACTACACCGTAAAGATATCCAATGCCTAGAATTTGCTATTAGCTGTTAAAGTGGCACACCTGTAACCAATAATGAAGAAAAATAAATATCACATAACGTGCCAAAACAACAAAAAGGCCCCACCATTGTATGAACACACACTAACACGTTACCAGACAACATCAGTCTGAAAAAATTCACTTTCATTAGCGTCATGTGTGACCTACATCAACATTGGAATCGATTACTTAACATAACCATACAATGTCACATACCACCCATATATAACCAGAATGTGGAACACAATTGTAACCCCACAGTCTAAAACAAATATAGGACCCACAGTAGACCATTAACAAAGGGAGATGATACGGTTACAATGTTGGAATGATCTACTTATACATGACATACTGTTTGTGTGTACACTAATGTATACAAAATCACAGTGATAGAACAATGCACTTCATTTATCTGCTAAAACATGACTAGGTCACACAATCAAAGTGAACATATATGTACAGTATAATAAACATTGAAATGTCCATGGTCAATTAAGGATCAACATCAACTCATAGCTACATAGACCAACATATGTTCAACAATACATATGACAATAGCTCATATACAGACTACACTATATAAGTTAAAAACTCTCATAGCAAGGCCAAAGATGAAAAAGTATGAGTGTCAACAGGCCATTTCCAAACATGACATATATAAGCACTTCATACGACATGCCACACATTATTGTTGCAGCAACTTCATGAACAATAACTTGTGATCTGTCATGAGTGGGATATCAGACAATCACAACATCACACAAGTGTATCCATCATGGCACATCACTAAGCCATGTGACGGCTATAATCGGATGTTTATCAATCCCCTCTTATTATGGATCACAAAATTAGAGATGAGATTCCAAGTAGAATGCATCCTGTTTTTACTATCCAGCCATGGTATAACACACCAGCCTCAAGTGTGAAGTATTCCATCACCCCTTCTGTATGAAGATCAGTCTGGAAAGGGAGTAAAATGTTTGAGAACATTAGGTAGACTCTGTACAACACTCACCCCCTCCTAGCTGCCGTTTGGCCCTCTAACCATTTTGCATTATTAGGCCTCATGTCAGTGTCACCACCTTTTAAGGTACAAAGACACGGGTATTGTCCTACAGCCACTAAGAAACATGCCTGAACACAACATCCTGGTACACATTCCACAGTAAACATACATGTTTATGCTCACTGTTGCCTGCTGTGTGTTACAGACGCACACAGAACACCATTACCAACCCACTATGGACCAGACGTTTAGCCATGTCTGGACACACCCTGTATCCATCTGGCATATCATCATCCAGCTAATGCCACATGCTGTCTGACTGCCAATATGATGTACTACATCAATAATCTACAGTGCAAGGTGTATGTTAGCATGTGTCACATTCTCATCTGACTAAGTGGCAAGCATGATGTAAGGGCTGTGCAGAGCTAACACATGTACATACTACCTGCAATCAATGTCACATGGAAGACCCCACCAAACACTGGGACATGCACATACAATGCAAACGTCTGAAAAAGCATGACAACTGGACAATTTTGTTTGGGCACAGATGGGCTTGTTGAAGGTATGTCAAACATAGATATGAGCAAAAATACATCACTTCCTCAGCCTAAATATTAGTAAGAACACACCGAAGACCAATCTGCCCTAACTCACTTCCAACACTTATCAACACAGTGTGGGACTACATGGAAAAGTCCATGGTCAGGGGCAGACGTTTGTCTAAAAATCCATTATGCAACATGGACACAAAGAATATAGATAGCAGTATGGTGAGGGAGTCTGAGTGAGGATGGTCAGACGATTTGTTTCACACCAGGTCCTTACAATGGAATGAACTGAAATGTTGTCATGTGTTGTGTGTAGAGGTGTGGTGGGTTGGGTGATTGTGGGTGGGGAAGGCTGGCTGTGTGGAGGTTTGTGGGATGGGTCACTGTGGGTGGGGATGGCTGACTGTGTGGAGGTGTGGTCGGTTGGGTGACTTAGGGTGGGGATGGCGGGCTGTGTGGAGGTGTGGTGGAATGGGTTACTGTGAGTGGGGATGGCTGGCTGTGTGGAGGTATGGTGGGTTGGGTGACTGTGGGTGGGGATGGCTAGCTGTGTGGAGGTATGGTGGGTTAGGTGACTGTGGGTGGGGATGGCTGGCTGTGTAGAGGTGTGATGGGATGGGTGACTGGGTGGGGATGGCTGTGGTGTGCTGCATTTGCCTGTCTGGCTGCATGCATGGATGTGTATATTTTGACTCTGGACAAGTACAGGCATAGGGATGTGGACTGGGGATGGGGGAGAGGAATGATATGGGTGAGAAGGCTGGGGTGGGTGCAATGCTGCCGTTGTTGAAGATGCCAGAGCCTGAAAAGATCCCTGTAGGGCACACATACCACTATGAATGCCACCCAGGTAGGCAGACATCTGAGCACGTTGGCTACCCAGACCCTGGATGGCATTTATTAGTGCAGGCTGCCCAACAGAGATCTGTTTCAGGAGGTAAATGTCCTCCTCACCAAGAGCAGCTGGGGGCACAGGGGCAGAGGTGCCTGGAGGTGTGGAGACGGCTCCCCTCTTAAAGGAGTGGGCCTGGAAAACTATTTGGGGAGCAGCAGGGAGGGTGGAGATAGAATGGGGGTGGTGGACAAAGGTGTATCTGCATCAGGGTGCATAGAAGCCACCACCACCAGGGAGTGGCCACTGGAGTCCAACTCAGCAGATGTAGATGTGTTGTCTGTGTACTCAGTGGCACTCCCCTCGCCTTCCTGGCCACTGGGTTCATCGGTATCGGAATCCCAATTCACCAGGATCCTGGGCTCTGTCTCCTCCACTTGCCTGGGTGGTTGCTGAAATGACAAGTTAACTTGGGCATATGCAACCATCATGACACACGGGTAGTTAAACTTTATAGACACTGCACAAGACTGCAAGCATGTATCCATGGGACTACTTGCACAGAGTAAATGTCATGATACCTTACATGTGTATTTTTTTTCAGGGCCGAAGAGTCTGTGAACCATATCTGTGCATATCATTCAACATGACATGCCTACATAACAATGCTTGATTCTTCATTTCATTTGTACGAATAAACATAAAAAATTGCTTGCTACTCAAAGTCAGATGGCAATGTGAGCTTAATCTTGTTATGCCATCATGTCCTGGTAAGACCGTTGTATAATATGTACTCACACTTCATCGATTTTAGGTGAGCTCAATCCTTCAATGTAGTAATGATATTTGATATGTCAGTCAATTCACATTTCTACCATACCTGTTATCTCTGTTGTCAATGTTGACACAATATTTGCAAAAGTCAGACACTTACACCAAGATTTTCTGAGCCAACATGACCTCCAAATGATGCAGCACATGAGGTACATGTATTTAGTACATCCTGTCTAATTTAGAGAGCATATTAGAATAGCAAACTTTTGGCACTGTAGAAATTCTGAACTCATTGACACTGGTGTACTACTACTATGGGACACCTCATGACAAGGTTCAACTGACACCACAGTATCATGGTTATGTACCCCATGACATGTGTACCCATAATTGATGTAACTTGGACACACTACCAAACATATGATTTAAGGCAGTGTATTTTAACTATTTCATATAATTACATTTTCATGTTGCATACATGAGTAATGGCAGGTCACCAGTATGGAACATCACATTTTGAGACAATACTGTCTTGCGCATTTGTACATCACCCATGTCTGTGCCAAGTTCCCAGGATCTGCATATAATGGCTTCATACTACGGAACAGCAGCATTCCACAACTGATATCACTATTCAAACCTGAGAGGGCACGGCTTGTGGGTAGGTGTCATGTCTGTTACCTCTTTAATGTGACATGTCTTGTACGGTGTTTCAAGTTCATGTGGTCACATTGTGCACTACTATCATTCTAACATATAGGTGACTCAGCATATCCAAACATGCCATGACTATTGACACCACTGAGGAATCCCACAACACCAGGGGAAGTCAGCTACCAGGAGGCCCATTGCAGGACACGTCGGCCAGTGGAGCGGGCTTTTGGGCTCCTGAAAGCCAAATTCCGATACCTTGACAAGAGTGGTGGGGCCCTCCTCTACTCACCTAGGAAGGTGTGTCAGATCACCGTGGCCTGCTGTATCCTCCACAACATTGCCCTAAGATGCAACGTACTTCTCATTGATGATGATGATGCAGGCCACGAAAACCCACCGGGTGAGGCCCGCAAAATGCCTAGTGAAGACGATGACAATGAGGGAGATGAAGGTGAAGATGTTAGACAGCATCTTATCCAGAACTAATTCTCACAATAGCAGGTATGTGGTAAGGAGTGTGGTTATAGACATTGGAGCAGTGATGTGCATATATGAATCTAAATGTCAAATGGATAGTGATTGTGACAATGTGTGTCCTGGGACAGATGATATGGGCTACATATGTTGGTAGGTTGACCCACATGTGAGTTGCTCTATTGTAGTTACCAATGTGCAACAGTAAAGTTCTAATTTGTTTTTGGTAAACCTGTGTACGTAGGTCTGAAGTACCTGTGCTGTTGTGTTCCAGGTGTCTACACCACGTCTTCTTCACTAGGACAGTTCTGAGTCGTGACTTCAGTATGTATGTACTGCAGTTCAGATTACGAAGTGGGCATTGAAGGTTCCTGGGAATAGTGTGTCTTGGAGTTTGGCTGTACAGAACCACAAGCAAGACACTTTGCACACCAAATGGATGTCTGGGCCCTGATTTCTAAGGTACATCTGTTTTCAGGTGCGTTGGTTGAACAAGTAAATGTGTATGATATGTGACATCACAAGTGTTGGTATTGTGGCAAAACCAAGGTATTCTGTAATTCTCATGTGTGTCTCCACAATGTCTGGGGGCCTGGATGTTGTAGCTGCTGGCTATTGCTATGTTGTTTGGGGTGACTGTGTCATGCCACTGAAATGGGTTTAGCACCTTACACCCTTGGACATTCTGGATTGAGTTTAACCTGTGGATCGAAGGTGTGATAAATGTGTTGACTTCTACTGTGTATTGTTTTGCTACATCCACAGATGTTTTTAAAACACTGCATGACTGAGTAAAGTTTACTTTCGATTGAAACTTCTGACACCATCTCTCAGTGTGATTTCAATGTTGAACTGAAGTTTGTACGAGGCCAGACACCTTTATGTACATCATGCATTTACATAGTGTTTAATTCATCAGGCAACACATTTTCGAGATTACGCTATCATGGTTCTAGTGGCATTGTATCATGAATTGGAGATGTTTACATCATATCATACCCACATGATCTATTGTGATGAAGAGGACTTGAAACATGATGAGGTGATATTTAATAAATGGAAACAATGGATTAGGTGGCATAAACAGTGCAAGGCAGTAAATTGGGTTATATGTGAGTCAATAATTTCTAGAACAAAAGTCCTACATACTTCCCACATCAGTGCCAGGAGTTGTGGTCAAGAACTATCAACAGAGTGGAGGTGTTGTACACACAGTCAGACATCATGGTCTAGGTAGACCACTGGCGGGCCTTGAGGTCTTGAAAATCTTCCATTCTTGGTTCTTGGGGGACATCCCCTCTTCCTGGCTTGGGTGGGATCTGGAGCAAATAAATCATGGGTGTCTACAGGACTGTCCTCCTCTGATGGGCCATCACATCCTCTGGCTGTTGCTGATGTTGAGGGCTGCGATGTGCTTAGACCAGAGGATGTGGTTGATATAGATGGGAAAGCCCAGCAGCGGTTGGTTATTGACTGACAAGAGAGGCCACCTCTGTGCGCAACCCAGATAACTCATGTTGAATGGCCTCCAGTCTCCTCAGTGTCTGTGGTGGTGTTAGCCACCTGAGGAGGCAGACTGGGAGATAAGTATGGGTCCGCCTGTGCTAGCAGCATTGGTTGTGGATGTTGGTGTACCAGCTGTGGTGGCTGGATGTGTGGGTCCAATGAGACCAACTGAGTCCATCTGGATAAGCTGCCCAGAAGTGCCAGGATTGTCGTCCACATCTCCAAGCTCAGGGTCATCGCTGAGGGCTTCTTAGGAATCTTCTGGGTTTGTTGTTTGAGTCTGCTCCCTGGCTTGGCTCTGCCATGCAGCTGGGGTGGGATAATCTGTAAAAAGATGACACAACTGTTAGGTATGATACTATTGATACTATTGGTTTGTGAAGCAGGATAAGGATTCCTTTCCAATGATCTTGATGAGCAATACAGATTTAATTGATTTAAGTATTATTTTGGTCACATAGGATTGATGGCATAGTTTTGACATCACCTTGAAGGTTGTTTCAAGAGATTAGATTAAATTGTTTGTTTACCTTTCGTTATAAACTACACAATGACATCCACATTTTTTGTAAAATGTGTTTTTTTTTGGAAGGCATAGATGTATCGACCACTAAAAATAGGGTTACATGAGGAATAAGGTAATAAGGTGCCATCTGGAAAAAACACACATTTATTTACACAAACTAATATCCAACTGAAATGATATATTTATGACATATGTAGAGAGGTTGATTTCCATTTCATACAGCGATCTTTAAAATAAGTCACCCTATAAGGGGAATTAAATGCTATCCATTAGGATTAATGATATAACTTAGGATATTATATGTATATATAATGTTGTCACAAATGCAATGTTTTTGTAAAGCTGATTTGATTACAGTAAACTTATGTGCACTAGGCTGTCTTTTCCCCCTTATATTCTTGCACCCTCCCTAAAATACTGTACAGCATCTCCTGGCGAAGTGTCAAATTGATGTGTGAAAATCACTGGACAGAGCGAAATGCTAAGATTTTATGGATTTATGAAAAAATCTTAGCGGAAGTACAATGCGTTATGGCAATTCATTTGAAGAAAAAAAAAATCTGAAAAACAGAGAAGATATTGATGTCTGACTACATAAATTATGCTGAATAACCTCGTTTGAATAGTGTGTGAACTATAAACTGGTGCCTATTATAGGAACAATATTAGATGCTTGACAGTGCACTACAAAATCTGGAAGGATCCACCAGATCGAATTAATAGAACCAGCACTATTCCCAACCATTTTCTTTTGGATAAAGTTTTGCAAGCAGTGTCAAGATAATTGGTCATCCAGTCCAATGCTGACAACTGACATAATAGCCAATCCGACTGATGGTCGTGATTTAAAAAAAAACGCCTTGCCTCTGGCAATGTCTAATTAACCTTGACTGGAAGATAAAAAGAAACTATATATGCATATAGATATATATATATAGATATATATATAGATATTCTTTTTTTGCAAATGACTCTTCTATAACTAATGAACAAGTTACTCTCTTTCGGTAACACCTTATCTGGTAGAGACTATATCTAGCCACAGATTCCTTACCTTTGAATTTCCCAGGCGTCAGACTGGATCCAGAAGATTTTTTGTGGGTAGTACCCCTGCACACCGGTAGGTGGTGTCATCAGCTCCGCGTGGCTCGTTCGTGCCGGAAGTCACTTCCTCTACATCTATATAGGCGGCACCTAGGGGCGCTAACATCAGTTTCTTTTCATGACTTTCCACGCCAGAAGCGCGGATCATGAAGAACACTGATCACAGGTGTGGAAAAGTAGGGCCCTGAAAGGGATCAGCCCTGTCCCTAGAAATTCGTTCGCAGAGTGGGGAGGATGAGTGGGTTGGTAAGGAATCTTCAGCTAGATATAGTCTGTACCAGATAATGCATTACCGAAGGTAAGTAACTTGTTCATTTGATAGAGACTTCTAGCCACAGATTCCTTATCTTTGAATGGATGCCCAAGCAATACCATCCCCGGCAGTGGGTCTGCAGACCAGTTTCCGACAAGTAAGTCCTGCAGGACCGAACAGGCTAAGTGCCCATACCTACAGACCTGACTGTCCAGAAAGTAATATTTGGTGAATGTGTGCAGGAAAGCACACTTGTCTGCCTGGCAGATGTCCAGGACTGGAACTCCATAAGCTAATTCAGCAGTTGTAGCTTTAGCTCCGGTGAAATGAGCTTGCAAACCTTCTAGGGGTTGCTTCTTGGCCAGTGCATAGCAGATTTTAATGCAGAGCACAACCCATCTGGAGATGATCTGCTGCTGCACAGCCTGGCCTTTCTTCACACCAAAATATCCCACTAAGAGTTGGTCCTCCACCCAGAACTCTTGCGTGCGGTCAAGGTAGAATGATGGTCACGGTAGAACGATAATTCTCTTTTTCGGTCCAGACAGTGGAGTCGCTCCTCTTCTTTAGAGGGATGTGGAGGAGTGTAAAAAGTAGGCAGATTGATGAATTGGCCTATGTGAAATGGGGTAATTACTTTCGGTAGAAAGGAAGCCCTTGAATAAAGCAGCTGTTTGTCAAGATAGACCGAGAAGTGAGGCGGCGTAAGTCATAAAGCCTGCAGCTCACTTACTCTACAGGAAAAAGTAATAGCCACAAGGAAGGCTGTCTTAATAGTCAGAAGCCTGAGGGGGCAATTATGAAGAGGCTCGAAAGGAGCACACATCAGGAAAGTTATCACCAGATTAAGGTCCCACTGAGGCATGATAAATGGAGAAGGAGGGAAGAGATAAACAAGACCTTTTAGAAACCTATGTACAATAAGGGATTTGAACAGAGAGGGTTGGTCGGACGGCCACAAAAAGGCAGAAAAAGCAGACAGATATCCCCTAAGAGTACCCAGAGTAAAGCTCAGCTGGGCAAGGGAAAGAATGAAGAGTAAACTTTGGAAAGGGGATCAATGTCTTCGTCTGCACACCATGCCACAATTTTTTCCAACACCAGTTGTATACGGTCTTGGTGGAGGGACAACTGGCTGCCAAGATGACGTTACAGACTTCGGGAGGAAGGCCAAAGGCTGTCAACTCGCGCCACTCAATCTCCAATCAATCAATCAATCAATCAGGAGTTTGTTAAAGCGCGACTACTCACCCGTAAGGGTCTCAAGGCGCTAGGGGTGGGAGGGGGTGCAGGTTCCATTCCATCAAGGAGGGGGTCTGTCGAAGAGCCAGGTTTTGAGGTTTCTTGCGAAGATGGGGAGCGATGTTGTCTGTCTGAGGTGGAGCGGAAGGGCGTTCCATGCTTTGGCTGCGAGGAAGGAGAAGGAGCGGCCTCCCGATCTGGTCTTTCTGGTGCGGGGGACCACGGCGTAGGAGAGCTGGGCTGATCGTAGGGTCCTTTGGGGTGCGTGGAATTTGAGTCGGCTGTTCAGGTATGCTGGTCCGGTGCCGTGGAGGGCCTTGTGTGTGTCGGTGAGCATCTTAAAGGTGATTCTCGCCTCGACGGGGAGCCAGTTGAGTGTGCGCAGGTGCTGGGAGATGTGGCAGTGTTTTGGCAGGTTGAGGACCAGTCTTGCGGCGACGTTCTGGATGTTCTGTAGCTTGCGGATGAGGTTTTTGTTTATTCCGGCGTAGAGTGCGTTGCCGTAGTCGAGTCTGCTGGTGACCAGGGCGTGAGTGACTGTCTTTCGGTGTTCGAGGGGGATCCATTTGAAGGTCTTACGAAGGAGGCGGAGGGTGTGGAAGCAGGAAGACGAGACAGAGTTGATCTGGCGGTCCATTTTGAGCTCCATGCATGAAGGTGGAGACTGGACAGGTTAGGGTGGAGGGCCCTCCCCTTCTGCTGCAACAGAAGATCCTCCCAAAGGGGCAGCTTGATCTGAGAATCGATGGCCTTGCTCAGTAGCTCGGGATAACAGGCTCTCTGTGTCCAATCGAGAGTCACAATGATGACTTGGGCCTGGTCATTCTTGATCTTCTGGAGAACTCTGGGCAGAAGTGGTATGGGCGGAAAGGCGTATAGTAAGCCTGTGCTCCCCTCGAGACAAAAAGCATCTCAGAGCGAGAGCTGCCTTCGAAACTCCAATGTGCAAAAGTGCTGACATTGCTCATTATCGGCGGAGGTGAACTGATCTAACATATATAACACATTTCCTGACACTCCATGTCCCAGTGACCTCCATGGCCCAGCCCCTAAGACCTGTGACCTCCCTGCCATGAACAGGCCTTCAGACCCCATTTTGCACACCCTGGAGGAATTTACACTCCTAGACCTGGACACACTATCAAAAATCTTTGTTCAAATAAAGTCGGGCTCCCCTTGTGACCCGGCCCCTCCTCACCTGTTGTGTAAGGTTAAAGAGGTGGTGCTTCCGGTGATACTGGACGTAATAAATCTTTCCATCACCAATGGCCACGTGCCACTTTCCTGGAAACATGCCATGGTGAAAGCATTATTGAAAAAGCCAAGTTTAAACCCTGATGTCTTGAATTAACTACAGTCCTATATCCTTGCTGCCAATGGTTTGTAAGGCCCTGGAAAAACATGTTAATTCTATCCTCTCTGACTTTTTAGAATCCCATGATCTTCTGCACCACTCTCAGACTGGCTTCCGTCCCAGTCTTGGAACTGAACCCGCACTTATTGCCGTAGTCGAAGAATCGAAAAAGATAATTGACCAGGGAGGAGCAGTAGCCATGATCCTCCTTGACCTGAGTGCCGCTTTCGACACAGTTAATTTTGACATTCTCCTTAACAGGCTTAGGAGTGTTGGAGTGTCAGGGGGAGCCTACTCTTGGATCCAGTCCTATCTCAATGGTAGAAGTTTTCAGGTCTTTGCGGGAGAATCTATCTCCAGGTGTCTTCCCCTCAGCTATGGAGTACCTCAGGGATCTTCCCTGAGTACCACGTTATTTAATGTGTACATGAGACCGCTGGCTGATATCGTCCTGTCTTATGGGATCAAAATTGTCACATACGCAGATGATACTCAGCTGGTGGTATCGCTAAACCACCCGCACAATGCTCCATCTGATCTGGAATCCTGCCTGGAGAAGGTGGCAACCTGGATGCAACACTCTTGTCTCAGGCTCAATGGAGATAAATCCGAAATAATGTATCTAGGTAATCTGCCTGACGCGGATCTCAAACCGCCATGGTCAAACTGTCTGGGACCCACCCCGACCCCAAAGGCCAAGATCAAAAGCCTGGGCGTCTGGCTAGATAAGTCACTTAAATTTGACCATCAAGCAATTGAAGTGACAGGTATTTGCTATGGCATCCTCAGAATGTTACGGAAAGTTCTCTCCCTCCTTCCCATGGGGGCTAGGAGAACTATGGTCCAGGCCCTGATCCTCTCGCGCCTGGCCTACGGCAACTCCTTGTACCTGGGTGCACCTAAATCCACTACAAGGAAACTTCAAGTTGTCCAGAATTGCGCCGCTCGGCTGCTGCTTGGCACACCTAGAACTCAATCGGCCAAGCCGTGTCTGAAGACTTTACACTGGCTGCCCATTCTGGAGAGGATTACATTCAAATCCCTCTGCATCGCCCATAAAACTCTTACAGGTAAAGGCCCTGCCATTAACAAGTCCCTTATTACCTTTTATCGCCCTAGGAAACTCCTCCGCTCTGCGAGCCTGAGCTTAGTCGTCATCCCTAAAATCCAAAGGATGCAAAGTGGGGGTAGCTCATTTTCTTACAGCCTAGCCAAGCTCTGGAACACCCTTCCCCTGCATCTGCGCTCAGAGACTCACCATCTCACCTTCCGAAAGCTTCTTAAAACATGTTGTTCCAGAACACTAACCTGTGAGCTACCTTCCCTCTCCTGTTCTGCCGCTAGCACTGGGATGCCTTAGGGTAGCTATGCGCTCAAGAAGTGTTAATAAATAATAATAATAATGACTCTCCCCACTGCTCAAAGAGACCTTGTGCCACCTCCGGTTGGAGACGCCACTCATGGTCCGCTAGGCATCAACAGCTGAGTTTGCCCACTGTGGGGTTTAGAGAGCCCGCCAGGTTGTGCCCTGCTGTTCCAGCTATGTCAAAAGACACAGGGCCTCTTGACAAAGAATCCATGACCCCATCCTGTTTATTTCAGTATCACATGGCGGTGTTCTCCATGAACACCTGCACTAGCCTTCCCTTGATGGAGGGTAGAAAGCCTTTCAATTCCAGTCAGATTGCACGGAGCTCCAGCAGGTTGATTTGGAGTCCAGATTCCGCTGGAGACCAGAGTCCTCTGATCTCCACCTCTCCCATTCCAGGAGCGACCCATCTGTCACCGCTGTGAGATCTGGTTGAGGTAGGGAGAGAGGTCTGCCTCTGACCTAATTGCGGTTAATGAGGCACCACTGCAGATCTTTCACAGTTCCCTCCAAGATCTGGACCATGTCGGAAAGGTTCCCCTGATACTGTGATCATTGAGACTTAAGGTTCTTCATTCAGAGCCGGCATCAGGCATGAGTTACCAGCAGGATGCAGGATGCAGGATACAGGAGGCCATAAGTCCCAACAGCCTCAGGGTCTGCCTCACCGAAATCCAGGATAGCGGCCGAAACATGGGTCTCATATCCTGAATATCCTGGACTCGTCGCTCGAGAGGATAAGCCTGAAACTGCACTGTGTCCAGAACTGCTCCAATGAAAGGAAGCATCTGAGAGGGAGTCAGATGTGACTTTGGCATGTTGACAGTGAACCCCAGTGAGTGTGGGAGGTACTCCGTAGTCTGGAGGTGGGAGATG
Source organism: Calotriton arnoldi (assembly GCA_963921515.1). Classification (NCBI taxonomy): domain Eukaryota; kingdom Metazoa; phylum Chordata; class Amphibia; order Caudata; family Salamandridae; genus Calotriton; species Calotriton arnoldi. The sequence continues at coordinate 102,141 of CAWUFW010017653.1, read as the reverse complement.
ACATCCTGAGGCAAGCCCACCTTCAACAGCCAGTCGTCGAGATAGGGGAAGACTGGCACCCCTGATCTCTGCAGATGAGCTGCACCCACAGCCATCACCTTGGTGAACACCCACTGGGCGCTGGCAAGGCCAAAAGGGAGCACGGTAAACTAAAACTGCTCGTGGCCCACCGTGAACAATGGTAACGGCAGTGATCAGGCAGGACAGGAATGTGGAAATAGGCTTCCTGCAAGTCCAATGCTACGATTCAGTCTCCTGGGTCAAGGGAAGACAGGACCTGGGCTAACATGAGCATTTCGAATTTTCTTTCTTGAGAATGTAGTTAAGGGTCCACAGGTCTAGGATAGGACCAAGGCCTTCATCTTTTTTCTGGACCAGAAAGTAGCAGGAATAGCAACCACGACCAACTTCTGGCTTCAGCACCCTTTCTATGGCTCCCTTGGCCAAGAGAGTCATGACTTCCTTGCGGAGAAGGAATAGATGATCCTCCGTCAGCCGGTTGTGACATGGTGGCATGGAGGAAGGGGTTCTCAAGAAGGGGAGGCAGTAGTCCCTTCAGACGATTTGCGCAAACCCATCTGTTCAATGTTAGGGACTGGCAGTGGGAAAGGTGATGGCAAATCCTGCCACCTACTGAATGCCCATGCTGGCAGATTAGGAGGGTTTGGAGGATGCAGCTGCCGGGGGTGGTGGACTGATGAGACCGCTGGCTGCCTGACCCACGAGGTCTGTGGGTACCGTGCCCACTGCCAAGCAGAGGCTGGGGAGCATGTGTGGCTCTTTAGCTCTGAGGGAATTGGCATGCCTGGAAGCCCCTTTCGTAGGCAGATTGAGGGTGAGGTGGGGCCAAAGAAGGGCCCAAGGGCTTAGTCATAGCCTGACTGTCCTTGAAGCGCTCCAGCGCCGAATCTGCCTGTTCTCCAAAGAGACGGGTGCCATCAAAGTGCATGTCTATAAGAAAGGATTGGACATCTCCCGAAAATCAGGCCTCAATGCCACCATCATCGAAACCACTCTTCCCAGAGAGTCGGTTGCGTCACGTCCACAATGGACAGTGAACTTCGCTGCATCTCTCCCATCGGCAACAGCATGAGAGAGTACGGCCCGGGCCCCCTCCGGGAATGCTGGCAGCCCCTGAGCAACCGTGTCCCACAGAGCATGGAAATAACAGGTCAAAAGGCATGCGGTGTTCACGGACTGCAATGCCAGGCTGGCTGGAAAAAATATCTTCTACCCCAAAGAGTCCAGCCTCTTGGATTTCCTATTCAGGGGAGTGGTAGAGAATGCGTCTTTGGATGTCGAGGCTTGGACCACCAAGCTCTCTGGGGTAGGGTGTGGGAGAGGAAGTTTGGGTCCGGCGTGGCGGTGGGGGCAGGCGATCTTTCGATTCACAGGATCCCCTGTGTGGGGTTTGGACCAAGTCCCCAAAAGGATGTCAGTGAGGGCATCATTGAACAGGAGTAGCGGTTCTTAAGGGAGGACTCCTGGTTGCAGCACCTGTCAAGATGTTAGTCTTGACTGCCACTGAGGGAAACTCATCCACCCTCCACACCACCATTACATAAGAAGCTCCCTCCTCTGTAGCCACGGTAGGGGAGAAAGCATACCAGTATCAGGATAATTATCCAGTCCGCCGGCTTCACCCAGTTCCTCACACCAGTCCATGTTTGGGTTTTCTTCATATGGCCTGGTATTCTTCAGAGTCCTTCGACCCCTCCCATTCCTCCCTGAGCCCTCACCCAGGGGAATAGGGCTCAGACTCTAATCTAGGTGACAAGGCTCCTGTCGGCGTTGGATACGGAGTCAGGTGACGCCCCTCTGACTTTTTATAGGAGGTTCAGAATGGGAATGGCGCCACCGGGAGCTTTGGCATCGGGACCGGTGTCGGGAAAAATAGAGATTATACAATGGGCCCTGGTCCGGATCTGTGAACGGATCCTTGGGGCCCTACTGGAGCCAAGGCAGCTGGCACGGAAACAGATGGGGCCCTTTCTGACCCCGCAAAGCCCGCAAATGCGCCTGTAGGGTCGGGCCGCTCAAATATGAGGCGCATGGCATGATAAAACTCTTTTAGTTTGGTGGGGGTCGCTCCGGTTCCTGGGAAAGTCAGGGAGGTGTGGAGTCGGCCTAGACGCAGGCTCTAACATGGAGCCAGGCCTTGAATGATGGTGTTCCCTCATCTCGTCGACCGATTGACGAGGAGATGGCGAAGACCTCTTCGACTTCTTCTTGTTCTGAGACTTTACCAAATGTCCTGAAGATTTGGAGTGGACCGAGGATCTTGGACTTCACGCCCACTCCAGGGACCTTCCCCTCAACCGGGACCTTGAGTGTCACAGTGTTTTATGCCAAGCTGCCATGAGGTTGAGGACCCGCAAAGCTTTAGGATTCATGGTGCCGCAGTCGGAGCACGTTTTGGGTCGTGGTCGCGCTCAAGACACCACAGATATACAAGATGTAGATCCGTCACCGACATTGGCCGATGACAGGCTCCGCAGGGCTTGAAGACGGCTTTCCTGGAGGACATCCCTGCCACACCAGGAGGAAAAAACGGGTCGACAAAAAGTCATACAAATTCCAGTCAATCGGTGACTGAAGGGGTAGCTCTTCTCCAGATCAGCACTGGCCGGTGTGGAAAGAAAAGAACTGATGCCAGCCCATCTAGGTGGCACCTAAATAGGTGCCACGGATTTCACTTCCGGCTTGGACGACACAGATGATGCACGCAGAGCCGAACGACAACACCTACCGGCTCGCAGGGGTACTGCTCACAAAAAATATTCTGGATCCGATCTGACACCTGGAAAATTCAAAGGTAAGGAATCCACAGCTAGAAGTCTCTATCAGATTGCTACTTTTTGTGGGTTTGATTTGACTGCAACAGTCACCTGGCAGAGGTCAGAAGGTAGGGCTTACTTTTGGTAGCTTTAATGGACAAGTTTATTTTCAAATGGAGTGGGCACAGGTGTTCAAGTGAAGTAATTTATAAGCAGCAGCTCAGCATTGTTCTCTACTCCTTTTTTGGGGGGTGTTGAAGTTCTGAAGTCTCTAATGGCACACAAGTTCATTTAGAGCGGCTAGAGAAGCAGTAGACTGTCAGATGGTGTTGACAGTCAGGGATGACGTGTGTCTCAGGAAGTGCCAAGAATCCTGGAAAGACTGCAAAAAGGCTGTTTCACTATTTCTAGCATCCAAAGTATGTGGGACCCATTTATGTTACATGAGGTAGACCTGAAGTAGAGGATTTTGTTGACATGCTCTTAATGTTGGCTCAAAGAGCGGTAAGAATTGGGGTTGTTACTTGTGAAAAAATTACTGACTGCATAAACTACATAAGTATCTGGCCCAATTATATTTGGCAATGTAAACCATCCTGAACTCTAGGACTGGCAAAGGCAACACACTGAGAAGGATGGTGACTGACAAGGGTACACGATTCAGAACTTCAATTTTGGTTTATGGTTTGTATTGACTTTGTGTATGACAGGGACTGATGTTCCTTTGGTAGCCCCCTAAAGGGTAAATGCACAGTGTCAATTTCTGAAATGTGGTATTAAGTAAATGTATATGATCGGTAAAGAGTGAGGTCGGGGTCAGCCATGGGTTTGGTACATATACACATCACAGTAGCCTGGCAGTGCAAGTCTTTACTGCAAATTTGGGCTGTCAAAATAACTCTTTTTGATGTGCTCCTAACGTTCATTTAAATATTTGACACCCCTAAGTAGACTCTATTGTGCATAAATGCAGGTAGCATAGTATTTAAAAAAGGGCCCTTTAGAAATTTAAAGTTAACATGTACTTACAGTGACTATCACCCAAAAGCTATTCTCACTGTAAGAGGGCTGTTACGTCCCTTAACAATGGACAGACTCGACCCCCATGTTAAAATTGTGACAAGCATGGAGTATGATTGAATCTGATCCAAAGGGGGTGCGCATCTCACAAAGTCCAATAGTCAATTGTAGATACAAAAAATATATAATTTCTTTATTTCGATCCGTAAAAAAACATTAAACATTAATGCTCCAGCCAACGCGTTTCATTCCCATATTGGGAACTTCATCAGGGCTGAAAAGTGACAAATAATACACATATTATAATCACATAACACGACACAAGACTTGACAAAAACCAATAAACACATTAATTCGACATAACATTACCATATGTTATTAAATAAACAACTCAAGACTCCCACAATTGCAACATCACTGGACAACCATAATATGTACAATTTATGAGCTACACTTCATCACTTGCAATACCCGCAGTTGCATACAGAACCTGGCCCCTCATTTTATACAAATTGTGAGCTACACACCATCATATAGAATACCCACATCTACAAACACGACATAGCCCCTCATTTGGAACACTTCTATGGCAGTTATATATCACAATTTTCTCATTTTCAGAGAAACTTGCCACGATTATAAAGAAAATATATATGAAATCGGCAGATCACAGTTAACAAAGATAGAAACAATTTCAATCAACTTCAGCCACTAGAATAAAAAAAAAAAAATTGGAATGTTTTGTTAGAATTCTTACCAAGTAAAAAACGGCTCACATCTGTCGCTTAATATTCGCAAGTTTCCGCTTACAGCAGATGACAATTGAGGTACAGTCACCTATGAAATAGATATAAATGTGCGGATTTCAATATGCCTGTGAAGGGAGAGGCAAGTTTTTAAAACATGTGCATGGTATGTCGTAACACACTCAGTTGTTTATTAGCTCTAAGTTGGAACAGAGCAGGGAAATTAGCAGAATAAGAAAGCGAAAAGAAAAGAAGAGATAAAGAAAAAACATGTGGTAGGCCAAATATTTAAACATGCGTCAGCTCCATCACCGAGCCATCTGGTCATATTATTAACCGTACCAGCATTATATTCACATATCCCTAGATAAAATAAACATACAATCTTATTTAATTACCCTCTAGTCATGCTCAGCACTCTTATCACACAGAGTAAAGATCATAAATCAGAAGATAATTCCAATCATATCTCAAATTCAGCACCGGTTAATACCAGTAATATACATACACGTTTTATATTATGGGTCATAAACTCATAGAACAAAGTAGACAAAACTCAATCTGTAATTCAAATAATAAAAAGCAAAGGAAAACATGATCCCGTATGTCCCTACTAATCTACCAAAGACTAGTATAGACAAAAAGGACATAACCTAAAAACACTAGCCCATATTCACCCAAATAAGTCCTACACCCTAAGTAAAAACTAAGATGCCACATTGGATCATACCTCATATATTAATTGTCTCAGACGGTAGACTCGCATGCCTATAAAGCGTGATCCTGTGTATTGCACTAGGACCCAGCAACACAATCATGAGTACAGTAGCTCCTATAAGAGAAAAAAAACATATCCCCAATTGGAACCACAATAACAGTCAGCGCAACAAATGGTAGTCAAAATAGCTCCCATGCCTATTCATCAGTATACCCCTAGTGCAGCCACCCTACTCGTCCCGCACCCTAGGGACTAAATTTGCGCGTCCCCCACTTGGGATTCCTACCTACATATCCACATCAGTATAGATGTAAATATTACACATGCCCTGATCCGCATGTAGATGCCTGAATTACGAAGCACACTTATGTGCATAATTATTTTAACGTACCAGGAAATCCTGCAGTCCAAGCCAATACCACCCCTCGGCCTATGCCGAACAAAGCCAGTGCCTTTAAATAACACCATTAATGTATAAACAAGTGCCCGAGTCCCGCTCGTTTCCCGTACTAATTTCGAAAGGTTTAAAAACGCCATTCCTCACGATGGAAGTTCCGCTACAGTGATATTGTCCCACCTTCCCCACCTTACTTCGCAATCGTACGTGTCTTCATCCTTGTTCTTGTGCAGATGAACCTTCCCGCCACCGTTTGTAAATACATCAGGCCCCGCCCACACGTAGTTCAGGTGTCCAATCAACGGATACCAAGGGCGGGGGTAAAGACACGCCTGTCTCGGTGCTTATAAGACCGGAAGGTCCGTATATCGCCATTCACAAGTGGTGATAAATCACTAAAGATGTATAAAATATTTATATATACCGAAATGCGCGTGGACCTCAATAGTTGAAACGCCACTAATAAGGCAACTCACTACGTTTATCAGATTACGAAAGTCAATAAATCATTATGACTAAATAGTCAATAAATATTTTTTAAATCTCATATCAGCCCGAGTGTTCATAAGGAAGATACTATCATAAAATTAATGCGATCCTGCACACATCGGCTTCCATATAACAAATAACAAAATGCCTCTAATGTTAATTTTTACCCAAACTACACTGTACGAATGGCCGCCATTTATAAGTGGTCAATACAACTGCTTTGGGTAAATGAGAGAAATAATTTCAAGATTACAACATACATATACTTAGCCAGGCAAAAGGTTAGTCGCCCATGCAAATCGGGTGACCAGATGATACCCACCACACCAAAATCTCTGCAAGACAAATCACAGGGAAAATCCCTGCCAATATTAATAACAGGATTGTACGAAGTGCTTCGTGTCTGGGAGGTTACCAGGTATCCCTAGTGTAATTCCATAGTGGTATAAAGATACCACAATAGACACCAAGGTATGAATATTCAACCCGTGCCTAGGAATGAGGGTTCAGATTATAGTCCAAAAGACAAAACACCCAATGTGCACGCATATATCATGAATAAACCTAGCAGCAGGGTAAAAGGTAAGAAAAAAAAAAGGGGGGGGTGAGTGGGGGAGGGGGAAAAAAGAAGATCCAGTTATCAGAATTGAATAATTCACGTTGTCATCAGTCCCTTAGCAGTGCCCGAAAGGATCAGTGGAGAATATGAAATATTTATGAATCAATGCCATCTTAATTTTCTCTGTAAACCCACAGCATTTCCTAACGATGCTGCAAAGGTGGCTTTTGTGATATCCTACCTAGCAGGCACCGCAGCCAATTGGTCTATTCCTCTTATCGAGAACAATGACCCTGTTCTCTACAACTTAGTGGCCTTTCAGGAGCAGATGCGGCAACTGTTCACCAAACACACCTTCATGCAAGCTAGCAATACTGAGCTTCTCAACCTTAAACAAGGTAAACAGGATTTGTTGTCATAAGTATCTGATTTTAACCGCCTAGTATCTAAGACCCATTGGCCTTCTTAAAAAAGAATATCCTTGTTCTACCAGGACCTCTGTGATGAACTTAAAGATATTTTGTCCCAGGTGGTGGTTCACCCTGAGAATTTTTCAGAGTTCATTGATTTAGTGGTAAAGTTAAACCATAAGTTACATGAACGTAGAGGCGACAGACATAAATCCAGTTCTTCTTGAGTATATCTGTTCAGTGGAGATAAAAGGGAGGAAAGTAGACCTAGCCTTTCCCAGGAACCCATGCAAATTGGTGGTATTCGAGGTCCGTTAACTAAAGCAGAGAAAGATAAGAGATGGTCTGTAAACATTTGTTTGTATTGTGGCGGGGGGGCATTATGCTTGTGAATGCCCTGTGAAGCATAAGGGTTCCCAAATGAAAAACACAGTGGCATTCTTAGAGCACAGTCGTCTTCCAAGTACGAGAGAGGAAAGCTTATTGGATAAACAGATCCTCAATGAGTCCGCTGCATCAGTGCGTAGGGTACCACGCCATTTTACCATAACAGTGACTATGGTTATTACTAACACCAATCCGACTGTTATTCCTATTCTGCAGGATTCAGGAGCAACAGGCAATTTCATGGACATAGGATTGGCTAGGAAGCATAGAATCCCCTGTCTTCAGAAGGACATAGCAGAACCAGTCCGGGCTAATGTAGTGAAAGAGCCACTTTTGTAGTCTGGCACCCTATGATGACCTCCAACTACCACCATTTTAATTGATTTTAGTGTGTTATTTTACCCTAGCCTTAATGTAGGATGGTCCTGCATATGCCTGCCTCTCTTCTGTTCTATAATCTTGCTGTCTTTCAATGGGAGCTGTTACGGAGTGGAACAGTCTTGCCAAGAGCAGAGTGTGTGGGATGTGCATTTGAAGGCGTGCAGTTGTGCAGGAATGTGTATTGTATTGTGCATTGGTGTGAATTATGAGTTCTTAGTATTGGCTTTGACATGGTTTAATGTCATTCTGTTTTCTGACTTTACCTTGCTTTATGGCAGTGCTTACATTTATTAGCTTTGACATGCTTTCATGTCATCTTGCTTTTCAATTCCATCTTGCTTTTTAGTTAGGCCATGCACACAGAAAGGCCCAACCAACAGCCCAGATATTTATATTGATTCGCGATGGTCAGGCGATTGTTATCAAAGTGCCAGTGATGTTGTTTTCTCTTTTTCCAACCAAAAATAACTATGTTTGTTTTTTTCATAGTTGATCTGCATATCATTTGCCTGGCAGTGCGTGGCTAGGGCATCCAACAATCTTTGGAGCCCCACAGGCGTCTGACTGAGCAAGACAACGTCGTCCGAGTACAGCAGAGAAGAGATGTGTTGATTCGCTAGTTTGGGAGCATGACTGTTAACTAAATTTAATGCAGGAACCAGGTCACACATATACAGATTGAAAGGGGTTGGTGCTAAAACGCACCCCTGTTTGACACCTTGTTCCGTGTTAATTTTTTCTGAAGCTGCCATGCGCTACCTAGTTTTACTCTTGCCCACGTGTTGGAATAAAGCAGTATAACGCATTGCAGTAAAGGTTCTGAAATTTTCCAGGCTATAAATTTGGTCCACAGTAGGTGACGGTTGACGCGGTCAAAAGCTTTACTGTAGTTAAAGAAGCAACAAAACAGCTGTACTTTTTTCTGGATTTGTTGGGTGGCAAGCATCCTTATGACCACCAGATTGTCTATGGTGCCCGCTTGCGTTCTGAACCCAGTTTGGTTGAGGCATAGCAGGTTGTTTGACATGTCCCAGTCTTGTAAGTCCACGAGTAATAGTGAGGAAAAATACTTTGCCTCAATGTCCATTAATGCAATATGTCTGTAGCTGTCTGGAATAGAGATAGGGCCTTTTTTGTATATAGGGTGGAGAATGGACCCTTGCCAGGATGATGGCACTGTATGTTGCACTATGCATCTCTTAAATAAATGTTGTAATGTTTCAGACCAGAAATCTATGTCCTGTTTATAAATTGACGCCGGGATGCCATTCGGGCCTGGCACTCCGTCACTTCTGCATTTTCGAATTAAGATAGCGATTCTGCCCGCATTGATGGTTGTCGCGTATTGTAGGCTTTTGGACGCGATCGTTGATGCCGTGGTTTGTGTCAAATTATATTCAGCTAAGCCTGATGGTGTTAATGGGAGAGGCTTTATATAGCAAGGTCACATGCATTATCCATTTTTCAGCTGTAATATTGTTCCCATTTGTGACACTGATCGATGAATCACTGTTCAGTCTATTTACGATCATCCAAAATCGTCTTGCATTTCTATGCCTACATGCCACAAACAATTCAGATTGGATCCGTTCCTCATGATCTCGTTTGGCTTGCCAGATCTGTTTTTTATACTCTAAACGCAGTGCTTTAACCTTGCTGGAAAATTTCGGGATTGCTTGACTTTTGAGTGCACGGCACTTCTTGTTTAGTGACCTTTTTAACATCCTTAACTTCTTTGTGTGCCAGGGTTTAGAGGCAGTAAATTTTAAGAAAACGGGGCCTGACTTGTTGGTGACCATGAAGTCAGTTAATGATTGTACTAGCTTTTCCCAGTCGCTAATAGCCTCTATTAATAGCATCCCCTTATCAGCTAAGGCAGTTTTCCAGACATCATACTTTGTCGAGGCTTCCGCACTCCAAATGATCCGTCTCCATGTGTGGTGGTCTTTAGTCCCTATCACTGATAGTGATGGGTTCCTGTTGGTTGTGGTGGAGAAACCCCAAATCTGGGGCATATGATCACTTTCACAGCGTAGCTCGATCGAATAGGTTTGAATACTATTAAAGAGCATGACGGAGATGAATGTATAATCCAATGCTGCTGACCTCTTTGGGCAGTAATGCCTGGTGCGTATTGGTTGGTCTCCTGCGAAACGGCCATTCAGTGCATGCATTGACAATGCCTCTAGTGACGCAAGTAATGAGCACCCCAAGGAATCCGTTCTTTGCGAGCATATGGCTTGTGTTGGAATTCGCCACTGGATGTCCTCCGTTTTTTCCGCCAAGCTTCGGTAGGGATTCTCTAACAAATTTAGGTTAAAATCTCCAGTTAATAAAAGATGGGATTCCATGTGTCTTTGTTTCATCGAAGTGACTAGTTGTTCTAATTTCTTCACACACTGTTGTTTCTCTGCCGCTGCTGGATGGACGTAAACATTTATTAAAAATAAGTTGCAGATTATATGATTAAACTGCCAATTTTTGATTTCCAAGCATTGTAAGTATTTATTACCAGTGTCATGCTCTTTAACTTTAAAATCCCAATGAGCATAAAGGAAAATTGACAAGCCCCCCGTGTGCGTTCTAGTTGCTGGACAATGGAACTCGCAGTATCCTTCAATTATTGTCTCCTTCTCATACCAAGATTCCTGAATGCATATGATATCATGCACTGTTAGGAAGGTCATAGCCTTATCGGTTAGTAAGTTTTCAAGACCTGCGACATTCCAGGAAATTACAGACATTGTTGAGTTCTTTATCTTATTTTCTGTTTTCTTTACGGTTCTATCCCAACTTGAGTGTCACTGGTTGCTTGAACTGACCAATGTACGAGCGAGCCAGTCCCAGTTCTCCTGTTGAGAATCTATCAACAGAGCAGCTAAAGTGCATTGCCTACCCATATTGTTTGATTTGAAGATGGTTAACGATTGATGATGTACTAATGGCATTGCTTGTAGGGGTCCAGTCGCATTTCTTAGCATTGGTAACCGTTTCTGATTAATTTCCATAACTTGTTGTGACTGCGTGTTATCTTGTTTATACAGCTTTGTGCCACTCTCAATGGCGTTTTCTTTGTTCACTAAGGCAACTGGGTAACAGACTTTTTTTGGTCGGGAGACTAAAATACCCCATTCTTCCAATGACTTTTGCTTCTCGTAGATGCAACGAGCTGCTGTACTAGAGGTCCATGTTACTGCTGTTGCCTCTTTGTTAATCAAAATATCAGAAGGTATGAAGTGAATCGATACAATATCTTTGTATTCCAGATGAGAGAGCTTTAGGTGAGCGGCTAATAGTTTTGTTATGTTGCCACGGTTCAGGAAATCTCCCTTTCCTTGTGAGGTGAAATCAGGATGCCATATTGTTGTCCATGTCTGTTCATTAGGTTCAACCATATGTTGCCGTACGCTGGGACTTAAGTTTTCGTTTTTAGTTGTTATTGTTATATTTGGAAAGCTCACCTTTTGTACCGTGTCAGGTATTAGTGCGTTAGGCTCGCCATTATTACTATTTGTTTCCTGTGTGCTAGTGGAGTATGATCTTTCACTGCAACTTCGTCGCCTGCCATCTTGGGAGGGGCCTGAGCCTTGCTGTGGCCAATCGTCCTTGTGTTTTTGGGGCTTCCCCAAGCCTGACCCCGATGATACACGTATTACTTGACTAAAGATCTTATCTACTGATCAAGAACAAATATCCATTACCTTTAATACCCGTGTGGTTGGATCAATTACGACATGCCACAATATTTACCAAATTGGATCTTCGCGGTGCTTATCATCTCATCTGAGTTTGTGAAGGAGATGAATGGAAGACGGCCTTCCGTACAAAATTCGGACTTTATGAATACTGTGTCATGCCGTTTGGTCTGTGTAATGCCCCAGTGGCTTTTCAATTTTTCATAAATGAGGTGCTTCGGGAATTTCTTGATATTAGTTTGATTGTCTACATAGATGACATTCTTATATTCTCAAAGACTCATCATGAAGATGAGCATCATGTCAAACAGGTATTACAAAAGCTACGAGAAAATATGTTATATGTGGAGTTAGACAACTGCATGTTCCAGGTCTCCAAGGTAGATTTTCTAAGCTTTACTATATCATCTGCAGGTATCGAAATAGATAAAAGAAAGACCAAAGCTATTACATCATGGCCCACCCCTACCTGTGTAAGGGATGTACAGGCGTTTCTGGGGTTTGCTTATTTCTATCAGAGTTTCTTCCATCATTTTTCAGGCATAATAACCCCTATCACCAGGCTATTACGAAAAGGAAAAGTGTTTCAATGGTTCAACGATGCCCAGAAAGCCCTAGAGCTGTTGGTTACCAAGTTTACAATAGCCCCTGTTTTGGTACATCCTGATCCTGCATTACCTTTCTATGTAGAGGCAGATGCTTCTCATTATGCAGTAGGTGGGTTCTGTCTCAACAGGATGGTGAAACAGGTCACATGCATCCCATTGCCTTCTTTTCCAAGGAACTTGTACTGGCAGAGCAGAAGTACACCATAGCCGAAAGGGAGCTTCTAGCCAACAAGCTGGCATTTCAATAATGGAGACACTATCTATGGGGAGCCAGGCATCCTTTTACCATCTACTCAGATCATAAGAACCTTGAGTTCTTTTGTGCGGCGCAAGCATTAACCCCCTGACAAATGAGATGTGTGCTGATTTTTAATCTGTATGACTTTGTCATCACCTACCGGCCTACAGCCCAACAAGTAAAGGCGATGCACTTTCTCACATACATGTGTCCCATCTACACCAGTCTTCAAAGTCAGAAGCTATACACATGCTTATTAGAGATTGGCTAGTGGGTTTTGTTCCATTGAAGACTTTTTGGTTGACGTTAGAAAAAAGCTGAAGGCGGTAGACAGGACCCCTTGGTTGTCCGACCGGTTGTATACTTATCAAGATGGAGTACTATTCCGTCACAATAAAATATTTATACCACCTGATTTATGGCCCTCTGTCTTGGAGTGGTGCCATTCAGCAGCCTTAATGGGTCATCCTGTCATCACAAAAACATGTGACATATGTCTTCGATGGTTTTGGTGGGAAAAGATTGGGGATGATGCAAGGGCATTTGTGAACTCCTGTCCCATCTGCACTCCCAGCAAAGCCTCACACACTACTCCCGCAGGACTCTTGCATCCTCTAGAGATACCTCATTCTCCCTGGCATACCATAAGTATGGATTTCTTCAGAGATTTACCAAAGGATGCTGATTGTACCACAATTCTTGTTGTCATAGATTCCTTCTCTAAAATGCCCCATTTTATACCTTTACCAAAAATTCCCATGGCTAAAGAATCGGTTCATATATTCATACAACAAGTGATAACGTTGCATGGAATACCGATAGCCATAGTGTCTGCCCGAGGGGCACAGTTCGTGTCTAAGTTTTGGATGGAAACATGCAGAGCACTACACATGGAATTACGGTTATCATCAGCCTATCACCCACAATCTGATGGACAAACAGAACGTACCAACCAGTTGATGGAACAGTACCTCCATTGTCTATTATCCACTCTAAAAGTAGTTGGGTGAAGGCACTGCCTGTGGCGGAATTCGCCTATAACAACTGTTTTCACTCAGCCACATGCATGTCCCCTTTCTATTGCTCTATGGGTTTCCATCCCAAGGCGCTACCCATACAACCCACTGATAAAGTACCAGCTGTTGATACCCTGCATTCTACCCTGAAGTAAATCTGTAGTATATTTCAAGTACATTTGAAAACAGCTAAAGAGAGCATGAAGAAACAGACAGATAAGAATTTAAGGCTAGAGGAGTCCAAAAAACTACAGCCTTGATACATTGGGGCATTCAAAATACAACAGGTCATAAACCCTGTGGCAATGAAATTGGAGTTACCCACTGAATATCAAATACATCCGGTGTTTCATACTACCTTGCTCAAACCTTTCTCCCCTACTACATTGGCTACTCCACCTCCCCTCCCCTGGTACTGGATGGCCATGAGGAATATGAGGTCAATCGTATACTCGATTCCAAGAGATGCTAGGCTAGGCTTTTTTTATATTTGGTGGATTGGAAAGGGTATTCCCCCGAGGAGCGTACATGGGAACCACCTCTTCATGTGCATGCTCCCCGTCTGGTACGAATGTTTCATGCTCGCAATCCAACCAAACAGTGCCCGATGGGTTGGCCTTTGGGGGGGTACTGTTCCTTCCCATAACAAGAGACAGACTCGACCCCCATGTTAAAATTGTGACGAGCATGCAGTATAATTGAATCCGACATGCATGTTTTTTTTCCCTACTGCTATACCGGGGGCTCACCGTTGTTTTTTGTAGATATTGCTCTCCCTCTCTGACTTGTTATTCCATAGCGACAGGAATGCTATGGCTGCAATAGAGAAAGGAGAGGAACACGTGATGCGAGGACATCAGCACACCTGGAAGCAATGACTATTCGGGAACGTCCCCCGTCATCCTGACACTTGGTTTTGTGTTTACGTTTCGTGGATTGGGGGAGGATTTTGAGCTCATCAGAGCTTGGTTTTCGTCTCCTGCTTACCTTGCCATGACAGATATCCTGTACCGTTTCTTTTTATGTTAAAAGTGCGGATTTCTGCTATTTTCCCTGTGTTATTATTCTTGGACTCCTATATTCTCATTCTGGATGCCTACTCAGACCTCTCTGCAATATGGAGCCTCCAAGTGGTGTCTGCCTGCATTTTGTTGCTTTTTGGATCCGGTCCTGGACTATTAAGCCCATTCCTTTATTTTTCTATTAGCTTTTTTTTTGGTCAGTGCACTGTACACTTCCATTGCCCGTATTTCTTGCTGCTGAACATTCCTACTTCCCTGGAAGCAGTATACTGGGGGAGTATTATATTTTGGACTTCATGTTGAATTCCCCACACCTTTCTCATTTTTTTTTAATCCTGAGGTTCACCTGTTGTCTTTTTTCAGTCCATTCAGTACCCTACAAGTGATATAAGAAAAAAGGGGAATATCTAAGTACATATTCTATCCTGCTTTTTATATATCCTATGATGTCAATAGGAGTTCAGTTGGAATTTGTTTCCTTTGGGATTAAGGAACATTATTGTGCCCTTACACGTTTTCACCAATGGTTTGTTCTGAATGTTCTGTGTGTGTCAAGGTATTATTAGGTGAGCATGATGTCTTTAGCATTGTGAGAATTCTTATGCAAGTGTCATATGTTTCTTCTAGTCCCTATTCATGTGTTTTGTTTTTCTTTTTAAGGGTGATGCAGTTGACTCTGAAGTAAGGGATCCTGCTCTGAACTCCTTCCCTGAAGGCGATTCTTCTCCACAAGACTAAATCTTTCCTTAGTTCCCTATTGTTTTTTCTCCCCCTTTCCACAGGTGACTTACCACTCACAGCTGTTCTCCAGTCAGCGTGGAGGGTTAGCCACAAGGGGAGAGGACGGACTATCTCTGTTCCTGTGGTACCTAGTTACCAGGTGAATGAGAATCTTGACACTAGCTCACCCATAGATAAACACTGGGATGCAATATTAAAGACAAATAATGAAAACACAATTTTAATAGTTATTAAAAATCCAATTCTATTGCGATGTTCAATTGTAACTTTTAGAAAGTTACTTTTCCGTTCCAGAAGTTCCTGGAGGTTAATTTGCATTAGCTCTACAGCAGTAGCCCAGCCATTGATTAGCCTTGAATAAGTGTGAAAATGTGTGAAATGCCTCCCAGGAGCAAACTATAGACTGAAAAGAATGGGCAGGGATCACTCCACTGAACTTGCAGAATATGAAGGGTAGGGGCTGTGTAGTAATAATTTTGGAAACTACTATCTCAAATTCTGCTTGACCGGTCTGTTGAGCAACATGTAACACTTCACAGCACACATGAAGGGGGTATAGCACAATGACAAGACAATTCTTGTGGCTCCCTGATCTGGTTGCTAAAGGATCCTGATTTTTGTCCTACCAGACTTTAATCTCTGGGCTTGTTGTTAGTACAGCGCCTGCCTCAAACTGGATTTTAGTGTTGGATATGGGGAGACATTACAATTACCATAAGACGCTCTCCATGCATCTCCTGCCCTCAGAGGCACAAGTTTAGTGTGACCCAAGACTTCCACCATCTTGAAAATGACCTAGCACATTGCATTGCAAGCCTGTCTGCAGTAAGGCAAACCGAAGTATTGCAAAAGTAGGTAGGTCAGGGAGTAGGAACTTTTACCCAATTGGTTATGGAAGGTCAAGGAGTCACCCCCAACCTACTAGCTAGTACCAGGTATAAATGTGTCATCTCCAGGCGCCCACGTAAGAACACTTTTTAGCACTGCAGAGGATCAGAAGGAGACTGGACCTGCTGTCACTAGCCTAAGAGGAGCCCTAAAGCACTGGACCTACTCTGCTTCACCCATGACAAAGATGTGAACTCCATAGGACAGTTGACTGACCTCCTGTGTGGCTGAAGGGACACAACAAGCTGTATGAGGTACTTTCCTGGGTCTTCCCAGCTGACCAGTGGCAAACAGACATGCACATGACCCTCCTGTTCTGTTGGCCTTTGCCTAATATCCTGTGAGTCTATAAGTGCCTCCCTCCCCCTGAGGCCTTGAGGAGTGTACTCCTATGGTGGATTGAGACTTAAAAGTCTAAGTCAGAAGGTAAACTCTTTGACCAGGACAAACCTAGTTGATCTATCCGACCCGTGCTACATTGCTGTCACCCTGAAATTGCGCTTAAGAACCGGTCTCCCACCACCACAGACTATCATTGGCACCTTGGACTTTTTTTTGGTCCCATTTTCCCTAAATCTTTATAAACTTGCATCTCCAGTTCCCCAGATTGGATTTTTGTCATTTTTATTATTGAATTTCACTCTCTCTCTTTTTATTCGGTTTGGGATTTTTATTGTTTGTCATTTTTACTTTATTATTGTTTTGGTACTCCGTAATACTTTACATGTTGCCCTAAGTTAAGCCTATAGGCCCTGTACCATAGCTATCAGGAAGTTGAACTCAGATTAATTTAGTGACTTTGAGGGTTTACAATGACAATGGCTGTGATTATTTCTTGAAGTGGGCAGTAGCCCACTCCAAAAAATAATCCAATTTCTTACAGTCGCTTTTGGGATTTTTTTTTAATAACCACATTTTACAGTCAACTCGATCCCCCCAACCTCCAGCTGGGCGAGTAGCCATCTCCCAGATCGATCCGACAAAACTGATTTAATGATGCCTCTAGCACCTGACCTAATTAATATCGCTACCCCTCTATTATGGGCTATTTGATCAGATGTACAAAATATCTCTACCCACGGATATTTTCTGAACAAAACCCTGCTTTCCAAGTAACTCAGGTGTGTCTCTTGTAGGAGACAGACCTGTGCAGACGATTGTTCCAAACACTTCATAACTAATCTCTGCCGACGTGGACATCTGAGCCCATTGATGTTCCACGAGATAAATTTAATATTTGAACCCATTAGGGCTTACAATATCTATCTACTGACATGGCTCTATTCAACCATTCTAATAGTGACACAAGTCTTGAAGCATAGATGAGATTGAGGATATTTTTAATATTTTTTCCACTGCAGCCCCACCCGTGCCCCCCCCCCCCCCCAAGTGCCCCCTTAAACCCCTGAATACCCTGGGGAACCCACCCTGCTCCTCTGGGCATAAGCCCTATGACGAAGATCCCTAGACGTGATTATTTCAAAAAAGGAAACCCTTCAAATTTAATAGAAGACCGATCTCTCCAAGAGAGCACAATGAGGGAAGCATATATTTCACCCCTTTCTAATTATACCCCGCTCTCATTTCTTATTCTATCTATTAAAGCATCTACCTCCTCAATTTGGCGAAGATTATGCATGTGATTGTTCCACATGATCCGGAGGGATGCGGGGAACCTCAGTTGTGCCTTGGCCCCCAGGGAATTTAAGATAGTCATTCTTTTACCTAACTCCCACTGTTTTGTCGCTGTAGTATGGGAGACGTCCGATCTGATAGAAAAGGAAAATGGGCTAGAAAAGGACTCGCTCTTTATCTGGCCTGCTTTTAGAGCCAGCGATAAAATTTTCTCCTTTACAGAGTATGTGAGGAAATTAACTAAAATTTTCCTAGGCTTTTGTTTTTCCATGTTCCTCTTGTAAGGATCGCGGTGCGCTCGCTGAATGTCTAAGTCCAAATCCAATTCCGGTAGATCTTTGAGGATTGTCGCCTTTAGAAGTGAGATCAAAAATTTTTAATGTCCCCCCCTCCAAGTCTTCCGGAACATTCAATATTTTCAGATTGTTTCTTCTCACATGGTTTTCAAGACGCTCCATATCATCTTTCAGATCCCTATTTTGATGGACTAGTTTATCCAACTCGACTGAGGAAGAAAGTAAAGTTTCCTTAATTTTAGGAATTTCAGACTCCAAAACATCCGTTCTCTGAGAGACCTCTTCAATTTTGTGTGCCAACACCTCACATGAGGCTTGGATTGCAGCTTGATTAGACTCAGAGATGGAAAACCTTTTCCCTATATCTTCCTTTAAGCTTAATAAAATGTCAGCCAACGATCCAGACAAAGATGTATTAGATGATAGATTTGTTGCTGAATCAGACAATCTAACTGACGAAGCTACCGAAGATGGTTCAGGCATATCCTCTCTCTCGACCGTTGGTGGGGGGCCTAGGACGGAATCCTGAATGTCCTGGTTATCAAGGGCTGAGAATCTATTCGAGATCTCAACAGACGAATGGATGACCACTTGCTGGCCCATCAATTCATCTGCACCACTCGTCTCTCCTAAAGAAGACATAACAGAGGGCTGAGAATCAATCTTAGAAGGTGGAGAAGGGGGACCTGCATGGATACCAGTGAAAGCCATAGTAATTTTTTTGTTCTGTCCCTTTTCCGGTATAGTAGATAATACCTTGTAGTATGTTTTCAAAGACGGAGTTATTCTGAGCTTGGAAGACAAGACTTTCTTAGCTTTTCCTCTCCCTCTACCAGACTGGGGGAGGTGCTCTCCGCGATGACTCTCACTTTTCCCTGTTTCACGGTGGCCCTAACATCTGTTACTGGTGGAGAAACTGAGCTGGATTCAACCAGGTTAGGAGCCCTATTTCGCAAAGTATAGCGACAAATATCTGTCTTGGCTGTTTAATTAGTAGTGGGTAGAGTGCTGAAGGCGCTACAGGGGACCCTACTCCCACCGTTCGCCATACAATACCAGGAGCCCCCTCGTAGTACCGCAGTCCGAACCACCTGGTTAGCGGACCTCTGTATCACAGGTACCTTGCTGTAAGAATTTAAAGGCACCTAAACCAACAGAAAAGCCTTCGTGGGGGGATTTAGGAATGGAACTTCTTCCTTGGATTCCCAAACATTAACTGTCTTTATTTTTAAAGACTCCTGGATCACATTAACCTCGTTACCCCTGAGATTAGACTTGACGCCTGGAAAATCTGTTAAATCCTGAATAAAGTATCTTAGAGGCTTACCTCCACCTTCAACTTTCCCATCATCTTCTCCCAAACTGGCGCAGGACTGAAAGGGAAAAAGCAAACACACTCTTACTGCGCACTCGTTCCGTGAAACGCCTCCTCGCATCTGCTCTCCGAAGCTCCCGGACAGATGCCCGAATGTGCTGACTCTGCCGTATGAAACCCGGAGCTGCAAGCCCGGGGTCTGCCGCCTCGAGTCACACACTGCACCAATGAGCCGAAACGACGAGGGCTCCAAGATCGCCTCGCTCCGACCCCCAGGCACCATCCAGCACAGCAGGTCACCAAAAAAAAAAAAGGAAGAAAGGGGCGCAAGTACGTGCTTCTCGGAGAGACCGGTCAGTGCATGCCTAGGAACTCCGCCGCGACCGTTTAGCTTCCGGCCGCCATGTTTCATTCTATGGCCCTAATGTTGATGACCCAGCATTTATTTATAAAATACAGGCTAAATTGATAGGAATCACAACTCCAATGATAATCGGAGGTGATTTCAATGTCCTTCTTAATCCCTTACAGGATAGATCTAATCATAGTAACTATGTAGGCGCCCCTCGTATTCGTCGGGCAATGATAGATATGATTCACGATCTTGGGCTTGCCGATGTATGGAGGGCAAAAATGGGTTCAGTTCCTGGCTTCACCTTCTATAGTAAGAAATGTGGTCATGCCTCTAGAATCGATTACATTCTTACTGACAGGCTTGGTTTAGAGAATCTGATTGATATCTCTATTTTACCAAGTATTCTTTCAGACCATGCTCCCATTTCTTTCATATATGCAGGAAAACAGCAAAGTTTAAACTCTAGATGGACATTTAAAAGGGCAATGTTGTCTAACACCGAAATAATTAGGGCCCTTAAAGCTTCTATAATAGACTATTTTGCAATAAATATGGGTTCGACATCACTAGACTATGTCTGGGACGCATTTAAAGCGCATTTTCGTGGACTGTCGCATAGTTTGATTTGCTCTAAGAATAGGGAAGAGGCTTTAGAATTTCAGAATCTGGCAAGGGAAATCTCTAGGTTGGAAGGGGAAAGATTGAATTGTCCTCAAATAAAGTTGACGCAAGTTCTTAAAGATCTTGAATTTTTGCGTCAGGAATATAGGGGGAGGTTGGACCAAAAGATTAAAGCACAATGGTCTGTCTGTAACATGCAAAATTATGAGTATGGAGAAAAGGCGGGTGCCCTTTTGGCTTGGAAGGTGAGGAGGGATCGTGTTAAGAATAATATAAGTGAACTAGTTATGGATGAGAGTGGGGTAACTTCTTGTAAACAAGAGGATATGCAAAAATGCCTTCTTGCTATGTTCTCTGATTTATATAGAGAAGAGATAACTCCTAGTTCTGGGAGCATTCAAAATTGGCTTTCAAGTAAGGCCTTATCGGTGTTGTCAGAGGATGGCCGAACTGCATTGGATGCTCCCATTACGGAGATCGAGATAAAACTCTATATAGGTAAGATCAAGAATAACAAGGCTGCGGGGACTGACGCTCTTCCAGGGGAGGTTTATAAAATCTTTCAGGACGAGTTGTTATCTAGACTTTGTGAGTTATTTAATTATGTTTACAGCTTAGAAGGTAAAGTCCCTAATTCTTGGAAGGGTGCTACGATCGTGCTTATTTTGAAGCCAGGGAAGGATCCCTTAAATCAGACTCAGTATAGACCAAACTCCCTGCTAAATGCTGATTATAAGCTTTTTATGAGTATTTTGGCGGGGAGATTGGTCAAATTAGTTCCGCAGCTGGTTAATATGGACCAAAAGGGCTTTATCCCTGGGAGGTTCATACAAGATCATACGCTGCAATTGATCGGTAGCATTGACCTCGCAGTAGTAAGATCAGAGCCTTTAGCGGTGGCAGCATATGATGCAGCTAAGGCATTTGACCGGGTCTGTTGGGTTTTTCTTTGGGAAACCCTTAAGATAATGGGATTTGGTTCCACTTTTATACAGACTTTGATCAGATGCTACGAGGGTGCCTCTGCAGCTATCTTGTTGAATGGCTATTTAACATCAAGCTTTAATATAACGAGGGGAACTAGGCAGGGCTGTCCTATCTCGCCCTTACTATTTGATATCTACATTGAACCCCTTGCTCAAGCTATTAGATTGGAAGACTCAATTACCCCATTTCAAGTCCTTAACTATAGTAGTAAATTAGCTCTATATGTGGATGACTTGTTGATATATACTAACAATCCAATAGAGGTACTTCCAAGGGTTGAATCTCTCCTGAAGGAATTCGGTCAGTATTCTGGGTATTTGGTTAATCCTTCTAAGACGGAGGTAATGTGCTGGGGCGTCAACAATTGGGCTGGGAGAATGAGAAGGGACTTAGATATCTTGGGATCACTATAGTTAGGGATCTTGAAGCTATCCCTCAGATCAATTTGAAGAAGGTCTCTAAAGAAATTGACCACCTTTTATCGAGATGGCAGAATCTGCCTCTGACCATTTATGGCCGGGTCAACCTTATAAAGATGGTCATCTTGCCAAAGCTAACATATTTGTTTGGTACTATTCCCCTTGATTTTCCTAGTAAGATTATAAGTAAAATACAAGGCAAGATAGGAAGTTTTATATGGTCTAATAAAAATGCCAGGTTATCCTGGAAAAAGCTAAGACGTAAGCTTTTGAAAGGAGGTCTAGCCCTCCCGGATTTGTTCTGGTATTCTTATGCCTTCCAGTTTAAAAATATACGTTCATTGCTTATTATTACTTCTGACACTAACTGGGGGAAGATCTTGGGTGAGATGGTTACGCTCGAAGGGGGTGGTCTGGGCTTTCTATATAAGTTCGGGGCTCCAAGGTTTTTAAAAGGTCCGTCTAAAAGTCATAAAAACAGCTCTTAAGGTCTGGTACGAGATTAGAAGGAAACTTGGGATTGGTTATTATTCGGACTTCGCTCCTATCTGGGACTCCCCAGGGTTACCTACATGGTTGGAAGACAGTCTTGCGCTGCCTATCAAAAAAGCTGGTATAGCGATCTGGTCCGATCTTATTTCATCAGATGGAGTATACCCCTGGGAGGTTTTAAGATCTAAAATAGGAAGCTCTTTCTCTAAATTTAAATACCTACAATTGTCCTCCTGGTATATAGCTGAAAAAACAAATATAGGGGGAAACTGGGAAATTGAGCTTCGTCTTCAAAATCCAAAACCCTTCAAGAAGGAGGTTGGGTACTGGTATAGAAATCTTGTAGACACAGATGTTGCAGATCTTCCTCCACATTATCATGTCTGGAATAAGTCAGTCCTGGACGATATTGCTGTTGATCTGTTTGGTCTTTCATTACAGATACTATATAAGTACGTTAAGCCTGCATCTCTCAAAAAGAACCATTTCTTTGTTATAAACAGGCTTTATTATACTCCCATGAAAATAGCAAAATTTGCTCCTTCCTCCTCCCCGATGTGTCCAAGATGTGATCTCATCGCGGCGGACGATATCCACATATTTTTTGAATGTGCTATTCTAAATGGTTTTTGGAAGAATGTTGAACGTGCTTTACAAGCAATTTTCAAAGTTAAGTTGAATGTGAATCTTCCATTAGTTATATTTGGCCTGGATAATGACTCTACTAATAGGTTGCCGGGAACGCAAAAAGGCCTGTTACTCCTTCTGATTCTTATAGCTCGGAGGGAGATTTGTAAACTCTGGAAAGATTCTAGGCCTCCCCTCTATGAGAACTGGTTGAATGCTGTATTCGGCATGGCTCGCCTGGACCAAGATAGTAACTCTAATATCTGGGCTCTGTTACTATTATGGGCTAGCGAAATGCGATTAGTCTAACGCCCCCTGGTCCAATGATTACACCAAGCTTCATACAAAGAAGCTGGCCTGGCCAGGCCTGAAGCCTATGCAGTAGCAGAAGACCGGGGTGCCCAGGTCGGATGGTGGTCTCTTCTGCTTTACTCTGCAGATGTTTTGGTGAGATGAGGACAAAAAAAAAAAAAAAAAAAATAACCACATTTTATTAGATTTAGTAGTACAGAGCATCATCCACATACAATTATAAGCAAGTAAAATCACATTTCTGGATCTGATCATTGAACACTGACAGTCCTCCAACAGAATTACACATTTTACATAGGCAGTCCCTGATAGGTACACAAACCCCCCAATATGTTCTCATGTTTCTGCAGACAACCTCAAACCTCGTAAATTGGTTGTTCTTGGCAACCGCACCAGTCAACGCCCTTCCACCACACCACAAGGGAGGGGGGCACAGGATGCTTCCAGCAGCGAGCAATGTCCCGCTTGGCCACCAAGGATGCCACCCCAATAAACGTTCTCTATGCCCAGGATTCGCCAACTCTCTCCAACAGATCCCAGAGTGCCTTCCGGTAGCCCAATTCAATCTGGTGGCCAAGGAGCTCAGAGATCTCATGGCTCACTCCACTCCAGAAGGGTGTCGGGAGCGGACAGGACCATGCGACATGGTAGACGCCAGCAGCCGAGGCAGAGCAGCATGCACATACCGCCTCTCCCACCTTTCTTGCCTGGCCCATCTGTTGTAGTCGCTGTGGGGATAAGTATGTTGCATGAAAGTAATATTTAACCTGGACTGTCCGGAGGCGCAAAGAAATAGCTAGTTCCTTCAGGGCCAGACATGCTTCTCATTTACGACGGAGATGTATGAAGAGATCTGGTGCATTGATCATTAGAGATCGATAGATCACAGAAATCGCACCCTTGTCCAGTCATGAGTTTTGCTTCAAGGGGGCTATACTCAGGGATCTGTGCAACCACCGGGAGGTGAGTCAGGAGAGCATGACTTAACTGGAAATAACAGAAGAATTGTGTGTGGGATAGGCTGCATTGGTCCTGCATCTCTTGGAAGATTATCAGGAGCCCCTCTCTACGAACGTCGCCCAGGTAGGTAATGCCTATGCGGTCCAACTGAGAAAAGCCTGCAAGGCCAGCCACCTGGCCCAGCCAGGTACCCTGCCACAGCGGTGACATGTCTGTGAGGCAGTACATCCATTGAGTGAGGTGCAGAGCGGCTCTCCAGCAGAGTACTGTCACTCGAGTGTAGGACGGCACTGTAAAGGGCATAGGACTGCAATAGAGTAGATCGAAGCCTATAAGGTGTGGTTCAAGACAATAGTTGGTGTCATCCTATCCTCAGTAAACCATTTTTTCACAGGGATTAGGTGTGCTGCGAGATAATACACATAGAGGTATGGAACACCGTGGCCTTCATCAAATTGTGATTTGCAGGCCGATGCGAAGGCCACCCAATGTCGTCCAGTTGCCCAGATGAAGGAAGTTAATTACAAAGTGAGAGAGCGGAACCACGTGCGGGAAATGGGATCAGGGTAATTCACTAGGACATATAGGTAGCAGGGTAAACACATCATTTTAAACAGAGCGATACGCCCCTATTGGGTTAAAAGGCAGGTGGCTCCATTTGGGTAAGTTGCGGTCCAGCGACAACGCAAGAGGGCAAAAATAAAGAGACCAAACCAGGTCTGGAAGGCAAGAGATGTGTATCCTTAAGTACATAAAGGAGTTCCGTCTGATAGGGATATGGGGTCACCAGTGTCCCTCTGCCACATCACCAGTTACCGGTACAAGAACAGTTTTGCTAGCATTCACCCTGAGGCCAGATGCCTCGGCATATTATCGAAGGATCTCGAAACATCTAGGGCCCATCCTTTTTGGCTTACTGAGGAAAAGCAGGACATCATCTGCATGCTGGCCAGTACGGTCTTCCATGCCACTCCACCACTGGCAACCCCAAACCCGCCCATCACACCTTAGCAGGCATGCCAATGGCTCTATGGTGAGAGTATAGAGCAGAGGGGACAGGGGGCAGCCCTGACGCGTTCCCCTGCAAATCAGAAAAGACTCGGAGAGGACCCCATTTATCTGAACCTGAGCAGTGGGGGTACTGTACAACAGCCCCACCAGTCTGCGAAAAGTAGGTCCAAAGCCCGCTTGGTGAAGCACGGCATCAAGGAAGGACCAAGAGATCGTGTCAAAGCCCTTTTGGAAGTCAGGAGGCGAGCCAGCCCGTCGCCCAGGTGGTACGCCTTAGAGACAGCCTGTTGCACCCTTCTGAATGCGGTCGCTGGTGCACAGATATGTGATGGTTCGACTAATCCTGGTTGCCAACACCTTTGCGAAGATTTTGATGTCGGCGCTGATGAGAGAAATCAGGCGACATGATGAGCAGCATTCCGCCAGTTGCCCTGCCTTGGGTATAACCACAATGATGGAAGTATCTAGGTCTGGGGCAAAGGAAACGTGTTTCAGGACTTCAGCATAGAGGGTCAATAAATGTGGAGACAAGAGATCTCGGTACCATTCAAAAAACCTGATGGGGATTCCATCAGAACCAGGGGTCTTCCCTGACTGGAGATCAGTTATTGCTTGCCCTATCTCCTCCACCGATAGCGGCAGATCCCACTCTTGGGCCAAGGAGGGTGGGATAGAAGGTAAGGGGATATCTCCAATAAGTGTACGGCCGAGTTTATCCGGAGGGCTGGGCATGCAGTATACATTTTCTGATAGTAGGTCGCAAATGCTTCGGCAATTGAAGGTAGTTTCTCACACAAAACGCCGAAGTTATCTCTAATGGCCTGGACCACCCTGATAGAGACCTCCCGAGTTGCCAGCCAGTATCGGAGTTTGCTCGTTTTGTCTCCCATGGCATGTACTCTTTGAGTAACTGCCCTCCAACATTGGCGTTCCTCCTCTAGTGAAACCTGATGCAATTTGGCTTTTGTCATCTCCAGTGGATGGTCAATTGCCCCCGACATGGAGCCATCTGCCTTCCACTCCAGATCAAAAGATCTGGGTCTCAATTTCCGTTATCTATGCTTGCCACTCTCTATGTCACACATACCCCTTAAGAGGACCCAGCAGTGTGGGTTTTCTTGCAGCCCATAATGTACCTGCAGAGGGCACTGAGCCCTGATTGCTTTGGAAAAGGTGTGTATCTCCTCCCCAAAATCAGCGCAATCTTGGTCAGTCAGGTGTCGTGCAATAATTCTCCATATGGGATGAAGGGAGCCGACGGAAACACCCCATTCAAAAAGAAGAGGAGCAGGGTCCAAAATGCCTCTTGGCAGGATCCGGACATTCTGCACCTGCAGCAAGTCACATGCTGGCAGTCAGAAACAATCAATCCTAGATTCAACCTTATGGGCTGCTGAAAAGTGTATGTAGGGGCACCGTGCAGGATTCCAGCATCGCCAAGCATCACAGAGACCCATGGAGTCCGCCCAGGAAACAAGGCTAAATAAGCGAGTCAGTTTGCCGGGCAGCAGAGCATCTGATGTGTCCTGTGTGGGGTCTGGAACTGCGATAAAATCCCCTCCAATCACAGTTGGTCCTGGAGGAAGGGCTGCAATGAGGGATTGAACTGCCTGCAGTGTGGGTTGTAAGAGTTGTGGGGGAACATAACAGGAAACAAGATTAAGTTCCCCCTTCTATGCTCATGTACTGGCCCTGGGTGTTCCAGTGAACATCAGATGTCGCCATTGGGAAGGTTTTGTGTAGGAGGTTTGCCTCCCATCTCGAGCCCCTTGAATAGCCTGCATGATACACTAGGTCATACCCAAATCGCCCCAGGAAAGAACAGCGTGTTTCCAGGTGTGTCTCCTGAAGCAGTACTGCCTCTGGTTTATATCGCTTAACATATTGGAGAACCGTTGATCTTTTAATGCGGTCCAAGAGACCATTCACATTCCAGGAGACAATTCTAACCATTAGGGAGTTGAGATAGGAAGTGTTGAAGATGACCTTAGGTTCCCAAAAGCAGGATTGGAACACTGACCAGTATTTCTCGATCCTGCCCAGAAGTGTGGATTCCGACAGTGAAGAGCTTGTGTAGTGAGTACCTGAAAAGAAAACAATTCAAAATAACAGTTCTATTGAAAACAACATCCCCACCCAATACCCCCACCCCATACTTCTACCCTGGAAGCATATTTTGGCACTATTAAGATCATTTACAACTAGCTATAGGGTAAAAACACACAGTCAGGAGTTTCATTCACTCATGTAAGGATAATCTTGCCTGGCAGTAACATCTCATAAATTGATAATAGGTCCCTATATGTAGCCCAGAGAAATAGATATACATTACCGCCTCCGGCTTGGCCCTGGGCCCTCCGGCCTCACATCACAAGGCCCGATTGTGTCTCTGTTGGGGAACAGCCAACATCTAAGTCAGTGAGTGGGGCAGACTTTCAGTAAATTTGAAGATCGCTGGAGTATCGGAAAGAGAGGCCTCTTGATCCACAGAGCATAGTGCACCAACCGCTGGAGCTGGGCTTAAGGAGGCCTATCACTCGACTCGATTAGGCCCTGCTTTGCAGGATCTGGTACGTCTTTTACGGGCAGTTGGCACTCCCCTGTTACAGACTCCTCTGGGTTCTCTAAGCTCCGTCTGTGTAGTGGTCGCTGCTCCATCGCTCATTCCCAGGCCTGCTCGGGATCGTCAAAGATGTAGGTGGAGGAGGCTAATATAACTTTGAGCCAGGCCGGAAAGAGGAGCATATAGTAAATGTTAAGCATGCCCATTTTTTGTTTGACCTCTTCAAATGAGCGACGTTGCTGTTGGACCACATTGGTTTAATCTGGAAAGATAAACATTTTGTGTTGGAGTGTCGTAGGTTGGGTTCTGCCTGGGCCTCTCGAAGGATGGTGTCCCGGTGGTTAAGGATGCGGGCCACCACCAGCAGGGAGAGGCCCCCGGGGGAGGCTTTTTGGTCAGAGCACAGTGTGCCCCCTTCACCACAAAGTAGCAGGACAGTTTGTCAGCTGGAACCCAGGATCAAAACCATTTCTCCAAAAGATTGTCCATCCTGGACCCCTAAACCCCATCCAGCAGACCAATCATATGTAAGTTATTCCACCTGGAGTGATTCTCAGCGACTTCCGCTTGCTCGTTGAGGACCGCCACTGTAGACGTCAGTTGGGAAACCTGACATTTGAGAGTACCAACGTCTTCTTTGGTTGTAAAAATCCACGCTTCAGCCTCAGTAACTCTCTCCGCCACCTCACGGAGGTCCTGGCGCAGAAGGGAGAGGTCAATATTATGTCTTCCACTTTGACTTCAACCGCCTTCCTACAGTCATGAATCGCTTTGAGGATGACTTTGAGGTATTCAGGGGGTGGAGTCTGGAGTACTGATGAGAATTCCCTCATTGTGCCTCTGGTGTAATTTACTGAGGTAGTATATTGGTCCATTTTCATTTGGGGAGGTTTCTCTTAGCCCATTCTCAGTCACAAGGGGATCTACCAGGTAGACCAGAAGAGTGCAGTGAAGTGAAGCAGGCCTGCCTGCCTCAGCACAATGTAAACAGATTCAGGGGAGGGGCCCTGGCCCCAAGCCGGAAGGAGACTTCTGTGCAGTCCCACCAGGGAAAGGCAGGCCAGCCAGACAGATGGAGAGACACTTGGAGACGACCCGCATTCCACAAGGCAGCATGAGCAGTTTGTGATCAGCAGCCCAGGGGCCCCAAAGGGAAGAAGAGGCTCAGTAGCATCCATAGAGGGGTGCCCGGGTAGAGAGGAGTGGCCAAGCCATGGACAGCGGTCCCCTGGCACCTAGGAGCAATGTATGGGGCACCAGTCATATGAGCCTGCTTTCAGCAGAATACAACCCACTCCGATATTCGCCGGGGAGCCACACCATCCAGGCCACACCTTCCAGTGGACACTAGTCCCAGGCCTCGCAATACCACTGCCCACCGGGCCCCCTGGAGCGATCCGAAGTTCTATAGGACGGGACGCCACACTCAGGCAGCAGGGGGGTTAGCCGGTCCCTGTAGGGGATACCTCACCCAGTATAGTTAGGCGCTGTTTCAACCATCGTTGTGTTGTCCCCTCTTATTCCATTAGTGTGCGGCATATATCACTGTCTTACAATTTGATCAGTCCTGCAATGCCAGTAGTTGGGGGGCCCCATGTCCTTCTCCCAGGGGGCAGCTCAGTCATCAAGCAGGCAGTCCCCAACTGTGGCCAGAATATCCAGCGACCCCAGCAGAGACCAACCCACCTCTCCGGCCCAGCCGCAATGGGGAAGGTGGCCCGGCAAAAAACTCAGCAACTTAGTTAATGGATGAGTCGGGGGCACCAGTCAAAGGCCTCCAGCACCGGCCTTCTACCTCCGTGTTGTGAGCCCACAGCAGTCGCCACACAGGCCGCGGTCAGGCCCGCCTGATATCCCGCAGCCACCCCTGGTGACTGTCAGCCACACTGTGACCCTGCTGGATCCACCGTCCCGGCTCCGTCCTCCCCCATCCACAGGAGGGGGGCACACTCCTTACTTCAGGTGGTGGCTGTCAGCAAGCATCTCCAGGCCGACAGGCTTGATGAGTCTGGGAGTCCAGTGAGACCGCTCACCAATCTCTCCGTGCATCAGTGTCGTGGCAGCCATCTTGATCGCCGCTCTCCCCAATGTGGCGACCGCCATACATCGAAACGGCCAGCCAGCCAGCCGGCCACCAAGAAGGGGCCAAGGGGGTGCCCACCACGCCGGAGCTGTGTGGGGGGATCAGGCAGAGGGGTTTCAATGTGTGCTGTCAAGCAGGGTGTTAGACGATACTAGTCGGGCATCAGGAGCTCCATTAACAGCCTACTGCCATCTTCACCTCCTTGGACACGCCCCCCTTTTGGATGATTTTAAAATTAAAACCATCTACTATTTTGGTGCCCCAGCTTCTCTGAGCCCTAAATAGCCAAGTGGGCAAAGACAAAGAAGGTGGTAAGAACACCGACTTTGTGCTGTGTATTTTGAAACTTTAAAACTGCTCTTTTCTCTACCTATGGCTGTTGAAATTTATCTCTTGGTTTCTGTGCAATTTGTAGTTTTAAAACTGCTGTTTTTTTCTACCCATGATTTTATACATTTCTCTCCTGGCTTTCCCCTATATTGTTCTTAGATCTCTATAAGAAAATCCACCCCTCCTCTCCTTTTTTTAACAGGCTAAAAAGGCAATAAACACCCCAGAATGTGCTTAAGAGACTGCTTAATCTGCTTTGTGGTTAAAATTGTGCTTGGAAAGTGTTTGTATCACTCATTTTTGACTAGAAGAAGTGATTTGTTCAAGGGTGCGAAAAGCAGTACTTTTAGTGGCTTTAGATTTGGGCCTTACCTGCAGGGTTGAAAAGGAACTACAAAGTGTGGATTGAGCCTGTCTGTATCCAAGGAGATTCTGACTTCAGGAGCACTTCCCTGCCTCCCTCTACACCAGCAGGTGCTTAAGGTCACATGCCCCTTTTACAGCGTTTTACTGGTTGTTGCATCTGTGTTTTGACTGCTCCTAGCGTTAGGCTGTAGGAATGGGCCTCTTTTAACATGGTCACCCCCCCACCCCCCCACCCCCCCCCCCACACTTTTTGCCTGGTATCTGGTGCAACTTTGACTGAGGGTGTGCCGGGTTCCTGCTAACAGGTCCCTAGCATCAATGCTCTTCCCTAAACTGTACAGTTGTCCCACAATTGGCACCCCTTTATGATCCCTTGTAAGTCCCTAGTAAGTGGAAACTCTGATACCTAGGGCACTGGACAGAAAGAGGGTCCCTTAGGGCTGCAGCACAAATTGTGCCACCTTAAGGGACCCCTCACCAAACTAATGCAAACTGCCATTGTAGCCTGCTTGTCTTGGCGCAGAGAAAATTGAAGTGTTGACATGGCACACACCCCTGTGTGCCATGCCTGCCAGCACTACATGTGGCATAGGTAAGACACCCCTAAGACAGGGTGCACTATGCCCATGTGAGGGCATATCTGCGAGAGTGGATATGTCCCAGTGATATCGAAGTTCATCCTTTGATATTACCAGTGCACAGCGAAGCCATAACGAGTACATGGGCTGGACACCCGTCATTACGAGTTGTCCAGCTACACGATGGCTTCACTGTACCCCAAGGTGTTTAGTACCAAACACCTCGCCTTAATAAACCCACACTGATGCCAGAGCTGGATTTATTAATAAATGCCTGCAGAAGGCACCTAAGAGGTGCCCCCTAAAACCCTACTGACTACTAGTGTGTTGACTGACTGGCCTCAACCAGCCAGTCACCACAAACAAGTTTCTGACCTCTTGAGGCATAAGCCTTCATTCTCTGAGGTTGGGAACCAAGCCTGCTCAGGGCAGAGGTGTTCACTCCTCCTCCAAGCAGGATGGACATTTCGGAGTGGGAAGCTTCAAAGGCCCTGCCACCTTTGTTATGCATACCCAGGTCTCTCCAGATGGAGGAGGTGCCCACCCCATGTCCTGACCCCACTTTTTGGTGGCAAACAGGTGGGAATATTAGTTAGATTGAGAGGTGTGCCCATATTCAGCCAGCACCACCCCTAGGGCGGGCCAGCTGATATGGGCACAACTTTTTCAGATTCCTCCATGTTGTTTTGAACAGAATTAGTCTTCTTAGTTCAGGGTTATGCCCACTTCCCAAAGGAAGTGGTCATATAGAGAGTGTAGACACCCTAAAGGTAGGTAGCCCATTGGCTACTAACTGTCACCTCCATAACTACCCTACATTGAGTATTGAGGTGGCACCACTGAACCCAAGAACTCAGATTCAACGGATCAACAGAAGAAGGACAAAGAAGAGTCACTGCCTGGCGAGAACTGCAGCAGAACTTTCGACTTTGGCGTGAAACCCTGCCGTCCTCAGACCTCTCTCTACAATTGCAACAGAGTGACTCATCCTGCAAGCTGGAGAACAACCAAAGCCTTGGGTAGCCTGCCAGCACTTCAACAAACACTAAAAGTCTCCCTTGGAGTAGAGGAGCTACACCCCTGCAGTTCACAGGCACCAACAAGCAGAGTCCGGTCCACCGCCTTGCAGCTCCCCAGCACGAGCGATGCCTCAGACAACCAGGAGAAGGTACTCATGGTCTGGAAGGTAAGCTCTGTCTCACCACCAAGTATGAAAACACCAGGACCAACTAGAGCCATGCAGCACCAATCCCTGGAGTACCGGACACCCTGCACCAAACACCAACAGTGTCCAGTCCAGATTCTCACTGAACCAGGACCAAGTAGCGATCGAGGGACGACAGCATCACTGAGACCCACTTTGAGAGAGGCACAGCTGGGTTTTTTTCGCCCCTGTCAGCTGTTTGCCCCTGACCGCGAGGTGCATCTTTGCACACCAGCCCAACCGACCCTTGACCTTGCCAGGTAGGTCGCTCCCCCACCACACAGCTCCGCCTGTGTTGTCTGCCCGCTGCTCCTGCAGGTAAGATCGCCCTCCGCTTGTGATTTTGTCTCCCCTTTTTCCTTCTGTGCCCCTCGCTGCCCCATTGTCATTGTGCCCGTGATTTTGTCTCCCCTTTTTCCTTCTGTGCCCCTCGCTGCCCCACTGTCGTTGTGCCCGTGATTTTGTCTCCCCTTTTTCCTTCTGTGCCCCTCGCTGCCCCATTGTCATTGTGCCCGTGATTTTGTCTCCCCTTTTTCCTTCTGTGCCCCTCGCTGCCCCACTGTCGTTGTGCCCGTGATTTTGTCTCCCCTTTTTCCTTCTGTGCCCCTCGCTGCCCCATTGTCGTTGTGCCCGTGATTTTGTCTCCCCTTTTTCCTTCTGTGCCCCTCGCTGCCCCATTGTCATTGTACCCGTGATTTTGTCTCCCCTTTTTCCTTCTGTGCCCCTCGCTGCCCCACTGTCGTTGTGCCCGTGATTTTGTCTCCCCTTTTTCCTTCTGTGCCCCTCGCTGCCCCATTGTCGTTGTGCCCGTGATTTTGTCTCCCCTTTTTCCTTCTGTGCCCCTCGCTGCCCCATTGTCATTGTGCCCGTGATTTTGTCTCCCTTTTTCCTTTCTGTGCCCCCGCTACCTCTCGCCATTCCCGCCGCTGCATCCCCTGCGGCCCCGCCCCCTGACTGCCCATTCGCTGCCCCTGCCTCCCGCCTCCCAGCTGCTCCTCCCTCCCACCTCCCCATAAATGGCGGCCGCTGCGCGGTGAGGAGAGCGACCCTTGACCTTGCCAGGTAGGTCGCTCCCCCACCACACAGCTCCGCCTGTGTTGTCTGCCCGCTGCTCCTGCAGGTAAGATCGCCCTCCGCTTGTGATTTTGTCTCCCCTTTTTCCTTCTGTGCCCCTCGCTGCCCCATTGTCATTGTGCCCGTGATTTTGTCTCCCCTTTTTCCTTCTGTGCCCCTCGCTGCCCCATTGTCGTTGTGCCCGTGATTTTGTCTCCCCTTTTTCCTTCTGTGCCCCTCGCTGCCCCATTGTCGTTGTGCCCGTGATTTTGTCTCCCCTTTTTCCTTCTGTGCCCCTCGCTGCCCCATTGTCGTTGTGCCCGTGATTTTGTCTCCCCTTTTTCCTTTCTGTGCCCCCGCTACCTCTCGCCATTCCCGCCGCTGCATCCCCTGCGGCCCCGCCCCCCTGACTGCCCATTCGCTGCCCCTGCCTCCCGCCTCCCAGCTGCTCCTCCCTCCCACCTCCCCATAAATGGCGGCCGCTGCACGGCCGCGCAGCGGACGTGCGCAGCGGGCGCGCCGCTGGCGCGCCGAGGCGCGCCTAAGGCAAGCCCGTCTGCGCCCGTCCGCGACTGGACCGCGCCCAGCGCCAGAACCCCTGGATCCCACCGATGCAACACCACTCGACGGACCTACGACGCCGCCACACTCACCGCACTCAATGCCGGCCGGAACCCTGCCTGCTACCGAGCCTCACCGAGACGCACCCACGGACCCTTCACCTGCCAAACCTGCCGATTCACCTGCCCCCGGACGTGCACCACCTCCGCCAAGTCGAGCACCAGCAGCAACCACCTGAAATGCATCCTGCTGAACACCCGCTCCGTCCACAGGCACGCCGTGGAACTCTGGGACCTGCTCGACGCAACAGCACCGGACATCGCCTTCCTCACCGAAACCTGGATGAACGCCTCCTCAGCGCCCGACATCGCCATAGCCATCCCGGACGGATACAAGATCACCCGGAGGGACCGCGTCAACCAGACGGGAGGAGGCATCGCCATCGTACACAAGAGCACCATCCGCATCTCGACTAACTCCGACGAGACCTTCACCGCCGCCGAACACCTACACTTCCAGATACACACTGACCCCAAGACCACCCTCCGAGGCACCCTCATCTACAGACCCCGGGACCACGCACACTATTCAGCGAAGACATCGCAGACTTCATCAGCCCGCACGCCATGCCCTCCGCCGACTACATCCTCCTAGGGGACCTCAACTTCCACCTGGAGAACAACAACGACAGAAACACCACCGCCCTGCTGGACAACCTCGCCAACCTCGGACTCAAGCAACTGGTGAACACGCCCACCCACTACGCCGGCCACACGCTTGACCCCGTCTTCTCGTCCAGCAAGCACATCTCCTTCAGCCACGCCACCGGACTCCACTGGACCGACCACAGCTGCGTCCACTTCAGCTTCAGAAAGACTGCGACCCACCACCACCCGCAACAGGTTCCCCGCCGGAGCTGGAGCAAGATCACCGCCGAGCAGCTCACCGCCTCCCTCAGCCAGAACACACCCACCAACACAACGGACCCAAACGAAGCAGCCAGCAACCTCGCCAAGTGGCTGACCGCCTGCGCCGACGACCTCGCACCACTAAAAACCCTCCCAGCAGACCCGGAAGCAAGAAAACCCCTTGGTTCACCAACGAACTCAAGGAATCCAAGAAGAACTGCCGCACTCTCGAGAAAACCTGGCGACTCGACCAGACCACAGACAACAGGACCGCCCTCAAACACGCCACCCGCAAACACCACCAGCTGATCCGTGCCACCAAGAAGTCGGCACTCAAAGAACGACTGGACAACAACGCCCATGACAGCAAGGAACTTTTCAGCATCGTCAAAGAGTTCTCCAACCCCAGCGCCGGAAACAACGACATCACCCCCTCGCAAGACCTCTGCAACTCACTCTCCGCGTTCTTCCACCGCAAGATCACCGACATACATAACAGCTTCGACGCACAAACCACGCACCCTACCGCCGAACCAACGCCCGCCACCACCACCCTCTGCAACTGGACCCCGATCAGCACCGAAGACACCACCCGCACGATGAACTCCATCCACTCCGGATCACCAACCGACCCCTGCCCACACCACGTCTTCAACAAAGCCGACGCCACCATCGCACCCCATCTCCGGGACATCATCAACTCCTCCTTCCACACCGCCACCTTCCCGGAGAGCTGGAAGCACGCCGAGCTTACCGCCCTCCTGAAGAAACCAACGGCGGACCCCACCGACCTCAAGAACTACCGTCCCATCTCGCTCCTTCCGTTTCCGGCCAAAGTCATCGAGAAGACCGCCAACAGACAGCTTGCCGCCTTCCTCGAGACGAATGGATCCCTCGACCCCTCGCAGTCCGGGTTTCGGGCCAACCACAGCACCGAGACCGCCCTTATCGCAGCCACCGACGACATCAGAACCCTAACCGACAACGGGGAAACAGCTGCCCTCATCCTCTTGGACCTCTCCGCGGCGTTCGACACCGTCTGCCACCGCACCCTAGTGAAGCGCCTCAGCAACATCGGAATCCGAGAGAAAGCACTGGAATGGATCATCTCGTTCCTCGCCGGTAGAACCCAGAGAGTCCGCCTCCCCCGTTCAGTTCCGAAGCCACCGAAGTCATCTGCGGCGTTCCACAAGGATCTTCACTCAGCCCAACCCTCTTCAACGTCTACATGAGCCCCTCGCAGCCATCGCACGCCAACACAACCTCAACATCATCTCCTACGCCGACGACACCCAGCTGATCCTCTCCCTCACCAACGACCCCACCACCGCCAGAGCCAACCTACACGACGGGATGAGAGATGTCGCCGACTGGATGAGGAACAGCCGCCTTAAACTGAACTCAGACAAGACGGAAGTCCTCATCCTGGGCTCATCACCCTCCGCCTGGGACGACTCCTGGTGGCCCCCGACCCTGGGCACCGCACCCAAGCCAACGGACCACGCACGCAACCTGGGCTTCATCCTGGACTCCTCCCTGTCGATGACCAGACAAGTCAACGCCGTCTCATCTTCATGCTTCAACACCCTGCGCATGCTCCGCAAGATCTTCAGATGGATCCCCACTGAAACCAGGAAGACCGTCACCCAGGCACTCGTCACCAGCCGACTGGACTATGGGAACACCCTCTACGCCGGAACCACAGCCAAACTTCAAAAAAGACTCCAGCGCATCCAGAACGCCTCCGCACGACTCATCCTGGACATCCCCCGACACAGCCACATCACCGGACACCTGAAAGACCTGCACTGGCTCCCCGTCAGCAAGAGAATCACGTTCAGACTCCTCACCCACGCACACAAGGCCCTCCACGACCTGGGCCCAAAGTACCTCAACGACCGCGTGACCTTCTACACGCCCACACGCCAGCTACGATCAACCAGCCACGCCCTCGCCACCGTACCACGCATCCGCAGAACCACCGCCGGAGGAAGATCCTTCTCCTACCTGGCAGCCAAGACCTGGAACTCCTCCCCACTCACCTTCGGCGAACCCAGGACCATCTCTCCTTCAGGAAGCAGCTCAAGACCTGGCTGTTCGAGCAGTAACTTACCCCCTCCCCCAGCGCCTTGAGACCCTCCCGGGTGAGTAGCGCGCTCTATAAATGCCGTGATTGATTGATTGATTGAACCGACCTAACCACTCTGCACCCGAGCCCCCCAGCCCTGGTCCCGATGAACCAGCTGTGCCCCCATGCTCCAAGACCCCTTGTGACCTGAGCCACCATTTGAGAGCCCTTGGGCTTGCCCGCAAGTCCACCTGTGCAGTCTCATTTCAGGTGCTCTCCCCTTCTTTCTAGCACCTACCAGCCTCACCAGCACGCTGTTCCCGGTTGAACACTGGTGGTTCCCGAAAAACTGCTGGTAGTACTTTGAACCTTGGCCCACTACTATTCCGATTCCAGAAGGTGAACCCCCTGAAGCCGACTGTACCTACCTTTATGCATCTTTGACTTTTACTCCCACAGGATTGCATTATGAGTCAAAGCGCATAGGTTTAATACCAATGCTAAAATACACATGCTACAAGTTCAAAGAATACTACTCACTCCTCTAGCAAACAAATACACACCACCACCAAAACACAGTCTCTATACTGCTAATAATAAATGCCTGATCACTCTCTAAAAATAAGCACCACATCTACGACCTACCCACTGGCACCCAACCTGACTTACTCTTCATAACTGAATCATGGTTGGGAGATGATATGGCTCCAATGTTGCATGAAACCGTTCCTCCAGAATATCAAACTGTCACACAAAATCACATAGGCAAAAGAGGGGGTAGACTAGGTGTTATATTCAAGGAAACAATAAATCTCAGCAAAGTTGATGACATTTCCATACAAGGTTGTGAGACTCTCATGACCAAATGCAACCCCACACCAACTTCCTCCTGTAACTTACTCCTTCTTTACAGACCACCACCTAACAATGCAATTCCCAAACACCTTTCTAGACTGAGTTTCAAACCTTATGACACTATACACCAACCTATGCATCATTGGTGACCTAAACATATGGTTTGAAAAACCCAATATGCTGCATTCAAGAACTATCATTATGGGCCTAAATATGCCGAACCTATAACAGATCGTCCACAAACCCACACACATCGCTGGAAACATCCTAGATGTCATTTTTGCAAATCCCGAACTAGTTACCTTTCAAAGGATTACTCCTGTCGCATGGTCAGACCACCACCTGGTAGCTTTTCAACACAAAACACCACAAATCAACATACTTAAGGCCACGATACATGCATCTACTTATCAACTGTGGTACAAACTCAATTTTGAATACTTAGAAACACAATAAATTTCATTCAGAAACTTTGAGTGGCTCCAGGAAGCGTTTGATATCATAATACTACTAAGATCAACAAAACAGGACAAAAGAAAACAAGCGCCTTTTTTTTTGCAGATTTATATAGCACGAACTCGACTTGAAGGTATTGGAGCACTTTACATGAGCAACAGATACGTTACACAAGGACACATTCATTTATTTTTTTGGTAGGCACGGGGAGGTTAAGTGATTTGCCCAGAATCACAGGATGTGGAGTCGACCCGAGGCTCGAACCTTGGTTTCCCAGCTCCAAAGTTGGCAGTCTAGCCGTGAGACCACATCCTCCACCTTGGAGGAATGCAGAATGCAGAACTGAAAAAGATGAAACAACAAACTTCAAAGCTGCAACACACCTGGCTCAAAACAAACAGTAATCAAGATAAAAGTCACCTACACAAACCTAACAGAATATACAAGTCAACAAGCAAAAAAGCTAAAAAAGTTACTATTCGGGCTGAATTCAAAATGCTAAATGTGCAAGAAAAAATGTTATAAAATTCTCACAGAAGTTTGTAAGCCTAAATGCACAAAAGGAACTCATGCCATGACTCAAGAATTTACTAACAAGCTGACAAATCATTACACAACCAAAACGGACATGTTGGACTCCTATATAAAACAGAGGAAAACAACCAGACCCAATCCATTTACCACAATCCCCTCCAAATGTAGGCTATCTGTTGTATCTTGACTCCAATGTTATTCTTGCTCTCTCTGTGGAACCTTGCTATGATGTCATCCTACAGAATGTTAGGAGTCAAATCTTCACAGTTGACTGGGCTGAGCAGCATGCTGGCTGCTCCTGGTGGGGTCTATTGTACCATCTTGAATAAAACTACCTGAAACCCATCTTGCGTACCTGACTCAATCACTACAAGTTTTTGGTGACGATCCTGAAGCGAACCTGCGTCTGTCACCTCATCAAGAACCTGAAGCAACTTTAAAAATACAGAACCTACTGCAACTCAAGTTAAGTTAACCCAACTGGCATCCTGACCCCACCAGTGACCTCCCATCGGTCGCCCACTGCAGTCTGCCAGTTGTTCCTCTGAGTCTGGGGAAGTGCTACTTCAAGAGCTGCCCTTACAGTTTTGGGTGTCTACTCCCCATTTTCTCTACGCGTCTCTGCTGTGCCTTCTGTGAGCGTAAGCCTGCCTTTCATCATGTTAAGGAGCTGCCCATCGAGTTAAGAGCGTCTACTCTCCAGAGTCCATCTACGTGTCTGACAAATCCCTCGTCTACTTGTGCTGTGCTTTCAGCGAGGGTAAGCCTGTTTTACTGTCTTCAGCTGCCACACATCGATATCTACACTGTCTGGTGAAGAAGTGTGCCTTTTCACGTGTGCGCCAGCCAAGCTGTCTTTCCAGTATCGTCCTCTTCTCACAGTCACAATGGAGTGTGCACCTTCTACAGTGAGTCTACAACTTTTGTCTGCATTGTCTCCTCAAGCGATTTAATTGGACTGTCTGATTTTGTGTCCCAATGCAGAGTTAGGCACTCCTATTTCCAATGTTATACAGTGCTGCCCCTTCAGCTTTTCAACAAACACTGTGACTGGCCTGTCTCAATCTGGTCTCCTGTCTATCTATGTCTGCACTGTCTGGGTAGTGAGAGCTCCAGTTTCCCTCAATTTACTCCAGTCAAAGCATCCTGTGTTTTACTCACGAGATAACCCTGCACACTGCGCACTCAAGTGCACTGCACACATCGATGCTTTCATCACACAGCTTCTCCAAAAGCGTGCTGTGCTCACTACATGCCCGCCTCAGCGAGATCTACATGTTATTTGTTGAAAGACACTGCCTACAATGTCCCCTCAAGCTCCACGGTGCTTTACGTTCTGCAGCCATTGGAGCGGGTGAGACGTCTTTGTCTTTTATTGTTGGGATTGCTTGAGCAACGGTGCCTTCAACCACTTTGTGTCTTTTTGAAATGTAGGCGCGAGCCTCATTCTGCGTGTTCTCTTACCTGCATCTTCATGACTGCGTGGATCTTTGTGACGTCCTCCGTGTTCCGTGTGCTCTGCTGTTTCTTCACGATGCATGCTCAGGCGCGGCGTGAGCCATCCGGCAGGGCGTCTGCAACGTGACGCCATCTTGTGATTGGTGGCGTTATTCTCCTCTTTCGAATTTTGCCAACCACGTCTTCAAAGACCCTGTTTACCGCCGTTTCTCCTATGTACCACTTCAACGGTGACGCGCACACCAGTTAAGTCTTCGGCGTGTCTCAACTCCAGTTCGGATCAGCTTTCCATGAGAGTTTTCGTCCTCTTTGGTCTCCAGTCGGTGTTTTCTGCCCTTCATGGACCTACTGCTTCACGCTTCCTGGACTCATCCGTCTGCCTGTTTCACAGTATACTGTGTCATGCTCACCTTTAACGTTGTTTTTTATTCCCAGCACGCGTTTTGGACAAACTATTATCCTTATCACATTTCTGTACTTTTATTACAACCTCCTTGTTGTCTTCTGAAGCGCTGGAGCACAATTTGAGGTACTTTCGGAAATTTTGTTCACCATGTGTTTGTTTCTTTTTAAGGCTCGGGTGAGTAGTCGCTCACCGGCGTTCTGTATTATGCAGTACAGTTTGTTCTTCACAAGATTGTACGATGACTTCTCGTTACTTTACATTATATGTTTACGGACCCTACGTTCACACCTGAAGGTGTCTCTTTTCTCCAGTGTTATCCTTCTTAGGATTTTCGAATGGGTACTGTTGTCTCAACATCGTATTTTATTTGTTTATGGACCCTAGGTATACACCATGTAGGTACACGCTATCCTGGTACACGCCGTCAAGAGTCCATTGTTTTTTTTTACTGTCTCTTGCATGCTTTAAGCTTCCGTACACGGGAATCGCAGTGGGTATTAGTCCCATCTGCTCATTGTACATTCGTACACGTCTCATGTGCACAAATTTTAGTCTGTCTTCCTCCTGGGAGCTATGCGATGGTTTTAGTCCTTTTCGCATTATTATATGGGTCCCTATCCATATCTGTTTATTTTGTTCACGTCTCACATGTGCACAATTTTAGTCTGTCTTCCTCCTGGGAGCTATGCGAGGGTTTCAGTCCTTCTCGCATTATTATATGGGTCTCTATCCATATCTGTTTATTTTGTTCACGTCTCACGTGCACAATTTTAGTCTGTCTTCCTCCTGGGAGCTATGCGAGGGTTTCAGTCCTTCTCGCATTATTTTATGGGTCCCTATCCATATCTGTTTGTTGACATCGTTCAATCTCTCTTAGTTTTCACAATGTTCAATCGCTCTTAGTTTTCACAATGTCAATATTACAAGGACTATTGTCTCTATGGGTCTTAGTCCCATCTGTTACTGCTTCAATCCCTATCTTTGAAGGGTTTGTTTTCCGGTCATAGTCCTCCCGAACTTCACATATGTTTTTTTGTTTTTTTAAATTAATATGCACTGATGTCTTTACGCTATATTTTGTTATTTTGTATTGATGATGGTGTTTCTCTTGGGTGAGGATTATCATTATATTTTTCCTCATCTTCCTTGTTTTCTTTCTTCGTTTCTGTTCTCTTTGTGATGTCTTCTTCTGGTGCCTCGTGTGGATTCTTAGCTTTCCTCGGGTTTTCCCCCATGTTTCTTTTCTCTGTGTTTTCCACATCCTGTAGTCCTGAGTTTTGTTGGTTCATTCCTTTTCTGCCCTCTTACATTCCTGTTCTGGCCAGTGGGTATGTTTTGGGGCTGTTATTCGTGGTTCTTTTTCTTCTCTCTGACGATGTTATTTCGTTCTTTTTCTTTTGTGTACAGAAGGGAGGATGGTTCTTATATCTTGGTTTGCCTCTCTGGTTCTTATATCTTGGCTTTGCTTCTCTTTTCCTTTTCTGATGCTCTCTTCTTTCTATGGTTTCTTGTTTCTGATTTCCTCTGTTTCTCCTCATCTTTGGTTCTTCTTTCCTGTCCCTCATTGTTCTTTTATTTATATATAGAAGAAAGGGGGATATGTTGTATCTTGACTCCAATGTTATTCTTGCTCTCTCTGTGGACCTTGCTATGATGTCATCCTACAGAATGTTAGGAGTCAAATCTTCACAGTTGACTGGGCTGAGCAGCATGCTGGCTGCTCCTGGTGGGGTCTATTGTACCATCTTGAATAAAACTACCTGAAACCCATCTTGCGTACCTGACTCAATCACTACACTATCCCAGCCTCTGCATTCCTTGAAACATCTATCACAAAGTAAATTTATGGATCTGGTCAAAGCAAGCCAGCCAGCCGGCCAGCTGCCCTTCTGACCCTTGTCCACCACAAATCTTCAATAACGTTCATTTAACTACCTCTGCTGCCACACCAGTAAGAAAAATCATCAAATAATTCATTAACTACAGGAATCTTTCCAGAAGTCTTAAAAAAAGGCATACATATGCCCATTATTAATAAAAACAAGCCTAGACCTGCATGACCCAGACTACTAGAGACCGATTATAAATGGACCTTTCCGGGGCAAACTGATAGAAAGAGCAGCATTCGCCCAGATGTCACACTTTATTGAAGATAACCCCATACTTCCTGACTTCCAAATTGGATTCTGCCCAAAAAGAGACACTGAATATGCCCTCATCGCCATCTGGGATGACCATAAAATCAGTTTACCAGAACGGGGTCATTGCACTACTCCTCTTGGACCTTTCAGTTGCCTTCAACATAGTTGACTACAACACTCTAATCCAAAGAGTCTATGAAGCCGGCATAGAGGGGACTGCTCTCGACTGGATCACATCCTATCTTCAAAAAAGGACCAATGTCATCCATACTCCCCCTTTCTCATTCAAACCGTACTTCACAAAAGCAGGGGCCCTTCAAGGCTCTATCATTTCACCCATGCTTTTCGACATCTACATGAAATCATTACCGGCAATGATCAATGAATTTCAGCTTACATGCTACAACTATGCAGATGACACAAATACTTCTTCGACTGGAAAGCCCTAAAGACATTGGAAACTCACAAATCTCCATTTGCCTCAGAGCCGTTGACCAGTGATGACATGGAGCCACCTCAAATTGAATGCTTCAAAAACTGAAATACTCAAATGTGGCGATTGGAAAAATTACGATCTACTCTGCACCTAGCCTGATGATCTGGGACAACCTCCTAAAGTATCTAAGGAAGTAAGATACCTTGGAATTACCATGGACTCCAAAATACCAATGAATGTCCAAGTGGAATGTTAGCAAGATCAAGCGTCAGTATCATGAAAACTCTGCGACGATCTTCCCACCCCTAGGATTTCCACACAAAGTCCAGGCTACTATCTCTCTTGTACTGTCAAAACTTGATTATACCAATGGCCTCTACTATGAATCATCTTTATTAACTATGAAAAAACTACAACGAATATGGAACTCTGCTTCCAGACTGCTCGTATATGTAAAGCCACA
Organism: Calotriton arnoldi; assembly: GCA_963921515.1. Classification (NCBI taxonomy): domain Eukaryota; kingdom Metazoa; phylum Chordata; class Amphibia; order Caudata; family Salamandridae; genus Calotriton; species Calotriton arnoldi. The sequence continues at coordinate 58,556 of CAWUFW010017653.1, read as the reverse complement.
AAGCCCAAATCTCCCCTGCCTTGAGGGCCCTACAATGTTCACGGGTTGCCAGAAGATCAGCATTCAAGCTGCTTTGTATCACCCACAAAACAATACATGGAACAGGACCGCTTTTTCTCAGGAATAAAATCACCAGATACATTCAACAAAGGAACCTCCACTCAAGACTGGAGCCTCGCCTCAAAACCCCAGCATACAAGAAAAAAAATTATGGGTGGCACATCCTTCTCTGTTCAAGCAGCCAAACTATGGAATTCATTACCCCCAAACATAAGAGCGATGAATAACTATCTTACCTTTAGAAGACCACTCGAGAGCTGGCTCTTTCCTACATAATCACCACACTCAAACACAAATGTACAGCATATGCCTGGGCATGTAAAAATGTATAATTTGATTATATGTAAGTATTTAGATATGTGCATTTCTTTGTATAAAAATGTATACTACTTATGGTTTAAAATATATATAGATATTCTTTAGGTCTGCTTAACAAATGTATATATTACTTATGGTTAAAAGAAAATGTGTATATATATATATATATATAATTGTCGTCTTTCAGCATACAGTGAGGTGAGAGATGAAAACAATAAACAGAGACCCATAAGCATCTAATCAAATAGCTTATATGAAAACTATGATGTGTCCTATATACATGTTAAGCATAAAATCATGATTTTATGCTTAACATGTATATAGGACACATCATAGTTTTCATATAAGCTATTTGATTAGATGCTTATGGGTCTCTGTTTATTGTATTTATCTCTCACCTCACTGTATGCTGAAAGACGACAATTTTGACCTTCAAGTATAGTAAGGAAGGGTGTCAAGAGAAATAAAATGTTTTTAGAGCCAAAATGCGTGGCCCTAAATGTCAGGCAACAGAACAGGTCTTGCCAGTTGTGCTACTTCCCTGCCGTAAAGCCAGTCCAGCTCTGTAGCCGTTTTTGGATAGGTTTAGTATACAAAACGCTATTTCAAAGTGACACATCTTTTAGGGAAATGTAGCTTAAGTGCCCTGAATTGGCCACAGCGCCTAAGATGTTGCTCAACCGCTAGCACTACATTAGTGAGATGAAACAGCAATGTTCTGCTAAGATGGCTGCCCTCCCTCACATAACCACATTGCTTACACTTGCCTTCCAGCTTAGGCAATTTGGAATTCTAGCGGGTGAACACTGACCTCTTCAGGTGGAGGAGTGGAAATACATGTTTTGCAATTGTACTGCTCGTGCTACATCATCTAAAGAAATGCAAGCCAATCCTGCTGTAGGTTCATATTTTGGTGGCTATCGACCAAGGCAAGTTCATTATGTTTTTGCTCTTAGGGTGTCATAAGGTTTCTGCACATACACAGAGCTATGCACAGGAAAATGGGACCCCGGAATACAGTGGTTTGCCACCATATACCGTAGCACCCAAAAACCCCAACCCAACTAGCTTAGCATCCCATTAGCACCCAAGCACTAATGTTTGGACAACCCAGAACACGGTATCTTTATCTCAGGACTCGCAGAAGCAAGAACACTCTTTCGCCACTCACTCGTACTTGTCCACAAGGTGCGTAGTAAGAGACACTGGATAGGTTAAAATGTTTATTCCAACTTACGTGCTCTAATGTACAGTACACGTGTCAGTACTAATAGCATAATGCATATGACTAATATGAGCAGCATGGTTACAATTCCATAGAATACAAACGGGGAAAGCATCTCAGAGCTCAGTGGATAAACGTATAAATAACATTACCACCCTCCCCTTGCAGTAAGATAGATTATAATAATAGAAGACCTCTGGGCTTTGACTAGCGAACCCCCATACCTCAGTCTCTAGATGCAGAATTACATCAGCAGGACATCATAGCTCTTCTCACTGAAAAGGAATTCTCCAAGTGTGTTAAGCGCTAGTAAACCACAGTATTAAAAGCATACCAAATTCTTCATGGCAATTGCACATAATGTTATGTCTGGGTGCGCGAGACTGGCCATATCAGGAAGAACCAAAATACATTGTTATGCGACCTTGTACATGTTTGTGCAGACTGAGCCCAAAAAAGGTGAACAACAGAAAATGCAGACAGTGCAAAAGAACTTGGCACGAGCAAAGGGCGAGGAAGGCCCGGCTCAGTGTAACGTGCGCAAAGAAAAGCAGCATGGCAGCCAGGCCTAGGCCAACATAACAAGGCAGGTAACAATCCACAAGACACCCTCCCCTGGACAGTCCGGCGGCCAGGACAGAGGCCCATCAGAGGAGAAAAATAGCCGTCGGAGCACAGGGAGCGCCCAAACGGCGAAGGGCAGGTCAATCCATGAAAGTGAAAGTGCAGAAAAAAGCCATACCCTCCAAGAGTTCATCATTGGAATCGTCAAAAAACATAGATGCCATCCAATCCATGAGTTCAAAAGAGCAGGAATGCTCCTCAGCAAAGGGAGCATCCAGAAGCAATGCGGGACAGCTTGCGTGATAATTGAAACAGCTTCGTTGTAGGAGATCCTGGGCAGCCGCCCAGATATCCCATTGCGCCAAAATCCCCAGTGCAGCCGCACGCGCCATACAGCCAGCAACGGAACAGTCCTGTTCATGGGCCTCTAAGGGACCCATCAACTGAACAAAATCCGGAACAGACAATGACGAATTGGAGAGGCAATAATCCAGAGTCCAGGTGAAAGGACAGCGGATACAAGTCATCACAGGTTGCACGCAAGTGAAATACGCAAAGCGAAATGAAAGAGTATATGACACACTCAGTGTCGCCAATGGCAGTACACCAAAACCAGCCAAAAGGCGCTCACGGAGCAGCTGGAGGCGTCCCGGATCGAGCAGGTCCCATCGGGGAGCAGCCATTGCGCAGAAAGCAAATTAAGAGCAAGACACCAGCCGCTAAAGCGAGAATCAATGGGAAACCGCCAAAGACACTGGAAAAAATAGAATGTATGAAAGCCGGGATTATACCAAAAATAGTTTGGAAGGAGGACACCAAGCCCGACCCCACGACCTTAAAAAAGTGTACTAGGCCTTCAGTGTTAGATGCGTTAAAAATACGATGTATTAACTCCCCAAAATGTTGGGGGAGATTAGTGTTCAAAAGGGCCTGTATTTCACTGTGGGTACTCGCCACCTGGAGAATGAATGTCTCCCGGGCGGACGTGAGCATAACTTCCTCGTTTAATAATAGTGCCTTTATTCTGCTCAGTCTATTGAAATCTGCTTCCATGGTAGGGATGGAAGGCCAAATAGAGATATCAACCTTGCCATGAGGGGGAGGAAAAAGCACATTTTTGCAGCAGACAACCCTGTGCGAAACTGTTACAATGTAAGGAATGCCGGCCTGCAAGCCACAACAGTTTTCGTTATTTAAAAGTAAATAACTACCATTGGAAAGGAGAGTGAAAGTAGGTGAAATAACAGGAGCAGGAATACCTTTCAGCACACAAGCAAGATTAGGAGAGGAAACGCTACATGAGCCATGCAATTTAATGTGTTTACAAATAAGCGAATGACCCATAGTCGAGTCGCAGGACTCCCCCGTGAGAAAGACTTCCTTGCCGTCCCGAAGGCATTTATACATGAAAGGCAAGGACCAGAGTTCATGCAGGAAAGCACTGCCCAAGGGCCGGTAACGACCCACAGGATAATGTTTCATGCACGAATCAAATTCAAACAAGGAAAAAGGTAAAACAATAACCCCATGAACTAGCCATACAGCAGAATCGAGTTCTGCAACAGAGAACGGCAAAGGATCCATCTTCTCGATATGTAATAGAGTGTAAGTTGCATCTTTCATGGACATAAATTGCTGTTTGTCAGTTAAGTTAAAAGGTAGAAACAAGGCAGAGGTGTTCAAAAAATGCCAAGGCACTTTACCTAACTTAAGTGTTTGTAAAGTCCATGCAAACTGCATAACTGAGCGCAATTGATTCTGACCATGATATAACACAGAAACATCATCTTGTACAATATCGACAACAGAGGACACAATATTCTCTAAAGTGTAAATGCGAGAAGACAGGGTATTAATACTATTGTCAACAACAGCAAGCACCTTTTCCATATTTGCTTGATCTATTTCCCGAAGACGGGAAGCAGCTTCCATTTGTGATAGCTTCCAGAGTTCATTATACGTTTCATAAATGAATCTCTTAGGTCGGGGACCACGAGGTCCCAAAACAAAGTCGGACAGATCAATATTGCCTGTAAGGAGGGACAAATGTTGTTTAACAGAATCAAGGGACGAATGTTGCAGCCATTGTTTGCATAATTTACCAACAGAGTATGTAGTGACAGTACGGGCATCAGTAAACCTCGGATCAGGCCTATTCTGTGTGTAGCTAGCACCAGTATCATGAAAACGCATTTGACATGCATTAGATGATATAGGCCATACTAACCAGGGTGACTGAACCAGCTCAGAAATATTAAATGAATTATTTTGTAACATTGTCTGCAGGGACACGAGGGACAGATTGAATCGTGAGCTTTCATTTGGAAAACTCGACAGGGATGGTATTGATGGCGTATTCAATTGTTTAGTGGTTGCTAAGCCCCAACATGTAGTCTGATAGATGGAAGTATTTAGGAACATAATTTGGGTAGGGATGAGGCAAGCACGATGCAACGCCTCGGTTCCCTGTACCTGCCATGGCTTGGAGCCCCAAATAGATTTTAAATCCACTGTATTATCCCAGTACTCATAACCACCCACAGCTAGGGCACTTAGAAAGGAACCTGAATAAAGCAATTTGGTGTGTGTTAACATAATTTTCTGAGTTGACGTGTTATTAAGTCTAAAATAATAGGATGCAGGGTTCGACCGATTAAAATCAGTAAAATAATTAAACTTATTTCGAAGAGTTTGAGAACTACCTGGCAAGGGGTTTGGACAATGTTCCCATTGGGTATAGTTAACAGAACTACGCAGGGCACTAGGCTTATGGAGAAAATGATTACCCCAATGTTGGTAACAATACAAATCGGCATAATTAGCAGAATTCATATATAAATCTTCAGCATTAAAAGATGCATAATATTTTAAATCGGCAAACAATGCTTCAACGGCATGCACATCCCAATCATCAGAATGAATATTATTTTGTACTACATCACCCATTGAAACACGAAGGACATTAGGTACATTAATAATTTCCGTCGGACCATGGATTTGATAGTTCACTGCATCCCATACGATGCCATCAGCAACTGGGAAGGCTGAAATGTTCACAAATGTGTGGTCACGCTTCATGATGTGAGACGAGGAATGAGGAGCCAAAGTTCCAGAAACATAGTCTACAGCAGAGCGTTCAGGTAAATAGTGACCATTAATTAGTAGAAAAAACACTGTGACAAAGCCAATGGACATGAACAAAAATATCAAAAAAAGTACCAACCAGATGTATGTCCAGGGGGGAATCAAAAAATTGTCTCTAAACCAGGATATAAAAATACTGAACTTGGATGGAACTTTTGAAGATGTGGAATCCGAATCAAAGGAATAACGAGTCGGGCTCAGTGGCGTTGTTGGTTGATGTGCCACCGATTCTGATGCAGGATAAGTATACTCGTCCTCGTCGATATTAGTGGAGAGTTGGGGATCAATTATAGTTTCAGGCAAAATAGAGGATTCAGGCAAATCGACCATCTCAATTACAGCATCAGCGACCGTTCGTGTAGATGGGCCACGAACATATGTCCGATAAATGGCAGGACAAGAGACCGCTGGTGTGACACTATTCAGGATCGGCCAGGCGCTGTAGCTTGACATTTTCCACTGAGATGTATCTGTTCTCCTTGCGACCAGGAAGCGGTGGTAAAATGACTGTACGTGTTCCCTTCAGGCCAAGAACTGGAACCGGTGCACGAAAAGAGGGGCCAAATTCTTTTTTGTTTTCAACCTTCTCTCGAACCAGTTCTCCAACTTTCGGAAGCCAGCCGGCTACCGGAATCTGCAACGCAGGATCTGTGGCTGAAGGCAAATGTGTAGTTGCAAGTTTGTCTCGGGCTTCTTGTAAGTCCTGTAACATAGCAGAATGGTTATCTACATCAAACTTGGCGGATTGCGCCGCGATGTCTGGACCCTCAAGGTCAGGCACAAACATTCTTATGCCAAAGAGCATTTCGTATGGGGTCCGCCCACCCAGAGGTCTTCTAGGGAGATTATTAAGTGCACGCTGAACGGTATACAAATGGGCCAGCCAGTTCCTGCCAGTACCTATAACCCTAGCTGTTAAGGATTGCTTTAAGTCACGGTTCATTCGTTCAACGATAGAGTTGCCCTCAGGCCTATACGGAGACGAAAATTTCACCCGCACCCCAAGCGAAGCCATTGCATCCTTGTAAGCCCTAGAGGCAAACGCTGGACCTTGGTCCGAATGGAAGGTGCCGCATGCGAAAATTCCCACAAAGACACGCAAATCCCTGATTACATTTCGGGCGTCAGCACTCCGTTGTGGCCAGACCCAGAGAAACCGTGTGCACGAGTCCACTGCCACTAAGATGTATTTATAGGCAGTGTCTGATGAGAATGGACCGCAGTGATCCAAGTAAACACACCCAAAGGGTCTGTTAGCAATGCAGAGCGGTGTTTGTGGTGGACGTGTTACCGTGGAAGGCTTAATCTGTTGACAAACGTCGCAAGAAAGCACAAAAGCACGAGTGTCTTTATATAACCCACGCCACCAATAACGCTGCTGCAAGATGGAAACCGTAGCTGATACACCTGCATGTGCAGAAGCCATGCCTTCGTGTGCAGCTGATATCAAGGCACTCCTGCGGTCCGCGTTGGGGATCAGCCGATCTCCAACGTCAGGTATAGTTACATAAGGAACCTGATCGGGACTTAATGTGTAAGAATACTTGGAAGGGAAACCTGTAGGGTAATTATTACCTTCCTTGGTTGCAGCAATAGCTGCTAATATAACAGGGTCTATTTTAGACATAGACCTGGTAACCGCTGCTACTGAACACGTGACTACTGCTGAACGGGCAGCTTCATCTGCCAGATCGTTACCAATAGCGTGTGCGCCCACCCGCTGATGGCCTAAGGTGTGAACCACCTGTGTGAGAGGCAGACGTTGTTGCAATTCTGCCACTCGAACCCAAAGCATTTTATGCTTAATTGTGCTCCCTTTTGCGTCCTTGTAGTCGTTTTTCGACCAGAAAAACAGATTGTCATTGTAAGATTGTACACAGTAAAAAGAATCACATACAATTAGAGTGGTCTCATCCTGAGAAGCGAACTCAAGTGCAAGTAGCAATGCATGCAGCTCGGCCAATTGTGCGGTACTATCTCCAAGTGTGCGAGTATGCACTACAGATGATTTGAACTTTTCATCTACAAAGGAACCCGCAACAATAGCACATGCAGCTGAATAAGCGTGCTTGGACCCAGTGGCCGGTTGCGCCGAACCATCGGTATAGATCACACATTTGTAATCCTCAAGCGGTAGTAAAAACAAAGGAGGAGGATGAACGAATTCATACTGCAAAAACTCCTGAGTCTGAAGAGAAGAATCGAAAATAAAAGTGACGTCTGATGACGTCAAAGATGTAGCCCATTGTATCCAACGGGGATGCATTGCTTTAGAGTTCGGTACACTTGCCTTTGTTACTGCCTCTAGGGCAGGACAGGGTGTTACCACCAGAATCCGCTTTCCCTGTGCCAGTGCGCGTTCTTTCAGAATCGCCATTTGCACTGCAGTTAGAACTTTTTCAACAGATGTAAAGCGCAATTCAGCGGAAGTGTACAGATGCGACTTGTATGCGATGGGTACTGTATCACCTTCATTAAAGGTTAAGTATGTGAATCCCACCGCCCCGGAATTATTCTAATCACCAGGTTTGTGTGGTTATCACGAGTCAAAAGATATTTAGACTCCAAAAGGTCTGTCTGCAAAGACTGCAGAATTGAGGTATGCTCAGGCAGCCAGCAAGACCTTGAATAAGTAGGTTGTATCAAAGCATACAAAGGCTTGATACGCTGGGCATATTCGGGAATGTAAGTACGCCCGAAATTCAAGAAACCCAGCAAAGACTGAAGTTTCTTCAGAGTATTTGGGGGGCACAAATGTGCACATTTTTCCAAGAAATGGGGGCTAAGCCCTTACCTTCGTTGTTGAGCTCATAGCCCAAGAACAGAACGGTAAATTCAGCAATGTGTGACTTAGCAAAGTTGAATTTGTAACCCTGCTCCGCAAATTCAAGAATAATGCGGTCCACACGGGACAGATGCAGAAATAATTCGTCGTCTGTCAAATAAATGTCATCTACGTACGAACATGCATCTTGATCAATGTCATTTAACAAAGAAACAACACGGGCGGCGAATATACCCGGACTATTTTTGTAGCCCATGGGTAAACGCCGGAACTGGAATAATTTACCACCGGAAGTGAATGCGGTCCATTGACCACTCTCCGGGGCTAGGTTGTGCGTGTAGAAACCGTTTGAAAGGTCAAGTGTCGTTTTGTATTTTTTACGAACAAGACTGTCTACAAGCGCAGAACTGTGTGTATTTTGCACCGCAAAGTTCCGACAATGAGTATTTAAATGCCGGTAATCCAAAACTAAGCGGTACGATCCATCGGGTTTAGAAACCACGAAAAGGGGATTGTTCATAGGTGATACGCATGGTTCAATTACTCCCTGATATTCCAACTGTGTCAGAATTTCGGAGACGGGGCCTTTTGCCTGCCGTTTGATGGGATATTGGGGTTGTGGCTGCGGTAGTGACCGCAAAGGTATTGCATGAGGAGGTGATTCTTCATCCCATCCCACATGGTTGCGGTATAACGCTGGTGCCAGGTACACAGCCCACTCAGCTGCAAGTGCTTCAGCTTTGTCTTTTGGGACATGCCGTGAAAAGCTTGGAAGGATTACCTCCTCTCCTTTATGTGCAGCTAAAACGAATGGGGGTGGCCAATCCACCTCCGCTAACAAAATGTCATATGAAGAGGTTAGATTTTCCCAAAAAATCCCTTTTATTTCACGCGGTATGTCACCTTCAATTTGTATGACTATATTATATAGTCTGTCAGGGGGTGCCACTCTCGTGTCAGCTGTCTCTACAGTAACGAATGTTTCAGTTGCTGTCGCCTCCATATGAGGACGTAGCGCCTCCCGCACTATGGTAACTTCCGCGGCGCTGTCTAGGAGGGTCACTGCCCACGTCCAATTCTGGAGTCTCATTCTCACGGTCTGAGGCATATTTCGCTGTGACAGCGGCAACCTTTTTCTTCTGAAATTGCGGTCGAGGAAGATGAAAGTCTTCTGCTTTACCTCTGACTTGTTGTCGAGGTTGGTCTCGCTCCTGGGGAGCCTCTCGGCCCCTTCCTCTATCTTGCCGTCCTCCTCCACCAGCCTGTGACGACGTCTGGGCCTGTGAAGAACGAGGAGAACGCGTATCAGAGCTCTGAAACCTTTCTGGTGATTTAATCCTTGACCTATCACGTAAATCATAAGTACGTTCAGAAGAAACCGAAACTGGGGATGCGCCTCTCGACCCCGGCTTCTTTTGTTGCTTACCCTGTTTTTTCTGTCTCCAACTCTTTTTAGTGAAGACTGGTTTATCATCTTTCTCAGATGCACTTTTTGTTTGTATAACTTGTGTTTGCGATTGAGTTTGCATTTTTACAAAAGGCTTGTTGCCTAGGCTATTTCTTCCAATTGTTTTATAAGCCCGGGCTATTATTTTCGGTAATTCGCGAGGCCTGTCCAACTCTGGGACCAAAGCCAAAGCATTCGCTACTTGAAAGTTCATAGCATCGCCCTTGACATTTCCAAGGATCAGCTCAGCTACTACATCAAACACTCCCACTAGTCTCATCCCTAATTCCACAGCCGCTTCAGGGCCATGTTCATCCTGTACTTTTTTAATTACAGAGGGTAGAACCGTCATGGAAGGAGTTCCAAAACATTTTGAATAAACTGCTGCGAATACCTTACCCCAGTTTTCACATGATGTCAAATCGGGGATTATGTCTTTTGGCAAACTTATCGTGAGGATGCGATGTTTATCTACTGGGGATGTATGTGGAAACACTGCTTCTATCTGATCGAACTTTTCTGCAAGCCAGTAAGGATAGTCGTCCTTATTTTGTGGACGTTTGCCCATCACAGAATTTACCATGACAGGACTTATAGTCACTCCAGCTGCAATAGCTGGTTGGCCTGCGACTACAGGAGCAGCTCCATGGAGGCTACCTGTAACGTATGTCACCAAGGCTCGATGCACTCGTACCAATTCGGTATGCATAGTGCGCAGTTCCGCAAGCGGTAATGCCAGATAATTTGGATGCGGGGTATACCCGGCCAATACAGGCCAAGTGGCCCCCTGAATTGACAAGGGGCCTAAACGAACTGCGGTAGTTGGTTGTGGTAGGGCGCCATTAAACCAAACACGGTGCTGCCAAGCCGTGAGAGGTACTTCAAGAGCAGTATAGGGTCGATAGGCAGCAGGAACAGCGGTGGGCTTATATTCATGAAACAGCTTATCACCTGCATCCACCGCTTCAAAAGTGATCCAAGTGTAAAACACTTCAAAGTGATAAGCCGGATCGGCTTGAACCACAAAGACCAACTCGACCCCAGTATCGGGCACTCCATACACAGCTAAGTGGTCTCGGAGTGCTCCTCGACTATGTGCAGCAATCGCCACACCAGCCATGACTAGACAGTTATATTCGACAACCTAACAGGGAGCACAAAAATGGGTCTGTTAACCAACCTTTTTTAATAATATCAAGCTTGAAAGAACCTATAAAACATTCAATATAGGAGGTATCACCGTCACATACGCCTCCGGAAGCGTACGCGAGGGGTTTGTGGACAAGCACAAGTACTACTCAAGCGTCTCGCAGATAAGCTGCCCCACGGTGGTCGCGCCATGTCATAAGGTTTCTGCACATACACAGAGCTATGCACAGGAAAATGGGACCCCGGAATACAGTGGTTTGCCACCATATACCGTAGCACCCAAAAACCCCAACCCAACTAGCTTAGCATCCCATTAGCACCCAAGCACTAATGTTTGGACAACCCAGAACACGGTATCTTTATCTCAGGACTCGCAGAAGCAAGAACACTCTTTCGCCACTCACTCGTACTTGTCCACAAGGTGCGTAGTAAGAGACACTGGATAGGTTAAAATGTTTATTCCAACTTACGTGCTCTAATGTACAGTACACGTGTCAGTACTAATAGCATAATGCATATGACTAATATGAGCAGCATGGTTACAATTCCATAGAATACAAACGGGGAAAGCATCTCAGAGCTCAGTGGATAAACGTATAAATAACATTACCACCCTCCCCTTGCAGTAAGATAGATTATAATAATAGAAGACCTCTGGGCTTTGACTAGCGAACCCCCATACCTCAGTCTCTAGATGCAGAATTACATCAGCAGGACATCATAGCTCTTCTCACTGAAAAGGAATTCTCCAAGTGTGTTAAGCGCTAGTAAACCACAGTATTAAAAGCATACCAAATTCTTCATGGCAATTGCACATAATGTTATGTCTGGGTGCGCGAGACTGGCCATATCAGGAAGAACCAAAATACATTGTTATGCGACCTTGTACATGTTTGTGCAGACTGAGCCCAAAAAAGGTGAACAACAGAAAATGCAGACAGTGCAAAAGAACTTGGCACGAGCAAAGGGCGAGGAAGGCCCGGCTCAGTGTAACGTGCGCAAAGAAAAGCAGCATGGCAGCCAGGCCTAGGCCAACATAACAAGGCAGGTAACAATCCACAAGACAAGGGCAGTGGTCAATTTGTGATACTACCGACCACCACAAAATCCATTTTTAAATAAGGCACCACCCAACACAATACCTCCTCTAAGTCAATTCCCTTTTGGCTTTGCCATCCAAACATTGCACATACATGTTTGATCATTGCCATACTGAGCCCTTACTGTGGACTTAGGGGCTCCTGTTGTCTGGCAGTGCAGTGGAAGCTGACCTGGTGTGCTGCTACACCCATGTGGCTTGTTTTGATCATGAGCCACTCGTGAATTCCCATTCCTCACCCTGCAACAGATTATTCGTAGAGATACACCATTCAATGCAGTGCGACAATCACGGATATCCCTGTAAGTAATCAGTGTCCTCAGATTACCTGGAAGAGGAGAGAATATGGAAGAATTGCTTAACAAAGAAGAATTAAGATTGATTCTGAAGATGGCCATCATGAAAACCAGGGTGAACTGATAGGAGGAATGGTCAAGCTTTATTTAAACTGGCACAGAACATTTTCCCTTAACCTAATGGACTGGATTTTTCTGGAATTTCTTTATGCGCATTCCTGGGTAGATCCCAGGGGGCCTCATCAGTTTCACATAAATTGTGTGCATTGCGACAATTCATTATAACACCTTTTTTCCTTTCATTTGTAATTCTTGTATTTGTTATTTTTCTTAATAATACCATTTTCTTTCTCTTTCACCATTTATCTATGTTTTCCAATTATCTTCTTTACTTTCAGACCCTTTTCCAAAATGGCGGCCATTAAACATAGGATCTTTTGTATACTATGAGCTGCCTTTTGTAACATGCTGTGACCCTCCCCTGTCTTGTCCCTTCCCCGCTCCCGTCCTACCTGTTGTGTCCGTGCGCGTGTCTCCCAGCGCGCGTTTAGAACGTTGAGGGGACTTGTGCTGAGGCCGTTATTCCAACGGGCATTCGGTATCTCTCCCATTAATAAAGCTGGTCGCTTACTTGTTCCCTTGATGCCGTCTCGTCATTACATCTTAATTTGGCGACGATCACAGGATCTGGACCTATCACCGGATCACGGCAGATCACAAGAGGCTCCTGACGTCCTATACCCTCTCCCACCGAGTGTTGTGTGAGGCGGACTTCCTCTTGCCGCTCCGCCTCTGCGTGACGCCCATCAATCCCTCAGCCTCACACCATTTGCCTTCCCTCGTCCTTGTCAGCCCCGGGGAGGAGCTGCAACGAAACGTGAGTGAAGTGACATTCCTGTCTGCCAACTTAATTATACCATAAACGGCCACCGGAGGGACCCAGACGCCTTCTTAACCTTCGCTTCATGAGATTTAAGGCATCTTCCTAACAAATACTTGCATTGTGTCAGAATGACTGGAATAATGAATGCGGTGGCAATGCCCAGCACCTTCCTAGATGTCCCTGGGCCGCCCGCGGAAAATTGGACACAGTGGGTAAAATGTTTTGAGAAACATTTGGAGGCAATTGATAGGACTGAATATAATCCTACGAGGAAACAAGCTATGATGTACAATTGTTTGGGGGCAGAAGGAAGGAGGTTATTCGACCACATAACTCCAATTGAAAAAGAGGAAGGGGATGAAGAATGGGATGTATTTAAGGAGGCAAAATTGAGAATGAAATACTATTTTGACTCCACTATGAGTGTGATAATGGAGAGATATAACTTCTACTACAGGTACCAAGCACCAGGTGAGGCGATTGAGTCTTACGTCGCAACATTGAGAATGTTAGCTACAACGTGTGCATTCAAACATGCAGACGAGATGATACGGGATCAGGTGGTGATGCGTACCACGTGCGTGAAGGCGCAAGAGAAGTTGTTATGCCACAAGAATCCAAACCTCGAAAAAGTGGTTTCTACCATCAAAAGCATGGAAAGGTCGGCCAAAGGTGTTAAATTGCTGCGTAAACCAGATAACCAACAAGTGAACGTCAATCTTGTGCGGAAGGAGGAGGAGTCCGCATCCAACAAACCACGCAAGAATTTCACTTGGCCTAGAAACCCCAGTACTCATGTTGGAAGGCCGAATTGTTATCGTTGCGGATCCAACGCGCATATGGCAACTAGCAAAGAGTGTCCTGCGAGGGGCAGGATCTGTCAAGGATGTGGAAAAATGGGACATTTCCTTAAGGTTTGCAGAACTTCTCGTTCTAAAAAGATTTACACCGTAAACGAGTCAAAGTCCGATGTAGACTCAGATGAGAATGAGCTACTGGAGAACTTGGTGCTGCTGGTCGCCATTATCAACGGTGAAGATGCACAAAACCAACCCAGGTGTGATGTTGGTGTGAATGGTGAAGATGTCGAGATGTTGGTGGATACCGGGTCAAGAATAACAATTCTGTCTAAGGACACGTATAGCGGACTCAAGTACAAGACACCGTTGGAATCTAGCAGAATCATTCCAGGTGCATATGGGGGATACAAGATAAAATTAGAAGGGGTCTTCAAGGCGGATTTGTCGTTTAAAGGAAAGAACACCTCCACAAAGGTTTTTGTAGTGGACTACAATGTGAACATTCTGGGTTGGCTGGAACAACAAAAACTTAAAATGATGATTAATCCTTGTCAACCACCGTATGTATTCAGCATTCAAGAGGACGGCCTGGAGACCATTCTCAAGGAATTTGAGGGGGTGTTCAACGAGCAATTAGGATGCCTAAAGAACTTTGAACATCAGATTATCCTGAAGAATAAAGCATACCCAGTGAAACAGAAAGTCAGGAATATACCCTTATCTGCCCGCGCCGAAGTCAAGACAATCCTGGAGAATTGGTGCAAGGATGGTATTATTGAGCCAATCAACGCGTCTGAGTGGTTGTCGCCAATGGTTATCGTGAGGAAAAGGAACGGAAAGATCCGTTTGTGCATTGACCTTCGCGAGCTGAACCGCCACGTGGTAGCTGATTGCCAACCTCTGCCTTTGATTAACGAAATGGTAATGACGTTAGGTCAGGCGAAGATCTTCACGACACTAGACTTCAGCGCCGCCTACCATCAAATACAATTGCAAGATGAATCAAAAAAATACACGGCGTTCATCACACCAGAAGGAGAGTATCAATTCCGCAGGTTGCCCTTCGGGTTATGTTCGGCATCAGCTGTATTTCAACGCATAATGAACCAGTTATTCAAAGGCATGGAAGGAGTCAGATCGTTCCAGGACGATGTTCTGATTTACAGCAAGACAGAAGAGGAACACCTGGTCATCCTGAGGAAAGATTTTCAGAGGATTCAGGACAGTGGACTTACACTGCAAAAAGACAAGTGCAAATTCCTAAAAGAAACTGTTGAGTACTTGGGACATCTCATCGATGGAAATGGGGTACGACCCAAACCCTCCTTGATTTCTGCAATTTCCTGTTCACCTAATCCAAAAAATAAGGATGAACTGGCAACTTTCCTGGGCATGTGTGAATTCCATTCAAAATTCATACAACATTATGCAGCCAAGGTCGAACCGCTTCGTAAGATGGTAAAGAAGGATGCAGAGTTCATTTGGAATGAAGAATGTGAACGAAGCATAAAGACCATTAAGATGGAACTTGAGCAAGCACCGTCTCTCCAGTCATTCGACGAGAAGTTGTAAAGCACTGTAACAACAGACGCCAGCCAAGTCGGGTTGGGGGCTATGCTTAGCCAAATGACTGAGAACGGGGAGAAAATCATCGCATTCGCATCCAGGAAGCTAAGGGGCCCAGAGACAAAGTACTCAGTAATTGAACGTGAATTATTGGCTTGTGTTTGGGCTGTTACAAAGTTTAAAAGTTTCCTGTGGGGCAAGGAATTTACTATCCGTACCGACCACAAACCGTTGGTCAATATACTTGAGGGAAGAGGTTCTAGCCAGCCTTCGCCAAGAATTGCGAAGTTGGCATGCAAATTGCAGGAGCATCAGGTTAAGATGGAATACATTCCCGGCCGAGTGAATATATCGGCAGATTATTTATCACGTGCCCCGTGCGAGGATGATTCTGAATGCGAAATGGATGATGATGATGATGTACTTGTTGCATGCTTATTTGAAGGTCATGAATCCAATGGTACCATTACCAAATCAGAATGGTTAGAAGCTATAAAAGATGACACAGTGTTAGAAACAGTTAAAAAATATGTAATCAAAGGTTGGCCACGCGAGAGGGCACTTGACGAAGCACTCAGACCCTACTGGAAAATTAAGGATGATATTGGTGTTGTCGAAGATGTCATTATCCGGGGTGGAACTTTATTAGCACCAATGTCCATGAGAAGCAGGTTGGTGGCTTTATCCCACGAAGGGCATGTAGGAATGACAGGCACAAAACAGAGGTTGAGGGAAGGGTACTGGTGGCCCTCCATGGATCGTGACGTTGATATGTTTGTTACTCACTGCTTAATGTGCAATGAAGCTGACAAAACTTTGACGACACGCCATTGTCCCATGACCTCTGTTGAACTACCAGAAGGTCCGTGGATCAAAGTCGGCATTGACTTCATTGGTCCCATGAATGCCTTGAGTCTAGAATTACGTTATGCCATAGTGTTGATTGATTATTTCAGCAAGTGGGTGGAAGTCAAGTTTGTGTCTCAACCCACCACACGTGAGGTAATTAACTTCCTGAAGAAGTTATTTTGCAGAGAAGGTTTTCCCCATCAACTGGTCTCCGACAACGGAGTGCAGTTTGTATCCTCTGAGTTAGTCTCATTCTTTAAAATAAATGGCATAGAGCATGTAAAATCCTCTTTTTATCATCCACAGGGCAATGGCCAAGTGGAACGGGCCAATCGCCTGATTAAAGAAACCATCCAAATGGCCTTGAAGTCTCATATTCCTGTTGAGGCAGCACTACGCACTCGGTTGTGGTCATACCGTACCGCCCCCCACAGTACCACTGGTAGAATCCCATTTGAACTCATCAGGGGTAGGGCAGCGATCACACGTTTGCAACCACATTGGTCATTGGCTTGGAAAAAATGGGAAAATGAAAACCATAAAGAAAATGAGAGTAAGATGAGAAGTTTGGTAGATGAGCGCCAGAAGCGCATGCGCACAAATTATGACACAAGGAATGCTGTACGAAAGATGTCCGTGAAAGAAGGTGACGTGGTGAGAGTGAAGTATCCCAGGAAGGGCGCCAACATGAGCAAGTATAGTGAACCTAGGCGCGTGGTCAAAACAAAGGGTACTGCCGTTCTTCTTGACAATGGTCAATGGTGGAATGGGTCGAAAGTTGCCAGAAGCAGGATCTCTGAGCCTGTGATCAGGCCCAGTGGCTCGCATGTCGATGGTCTGGTGTCCTCTGCTGAGTCGCGCATGGGTGGAGCATGTGGGGATAAAACTACTCCTGTGTCAATTGATGATATTCCCAGAGTATCTCTTCCTGGTGTGGCCACTGGTCCTGTTGATACCATTCGTGATAGGAGAACAATTGTTCCGCCCATAAGATTCAAGGATTATGCAATGCATTAGCTCTTCTAGGGAAAGCATAAAAGCATGTGTTTCCTTTGCTTGTTTTGAAACTATGTATTCCAGAGTTGTTTTATGAAAAACGGGAGAAGATGTAACATGCTGTGACCCTCCCCTGTCTTGTCCCTTCCCCGCTCCCGTCCTACCTGTTGTGTCCGTGCGCGTGTCTCCCGGCGCGCGTTTTGAACGTTGAGGGGACTTGTGCTGAGGCCGTTATTCCAACGGGCATTCGGTATCTCTCCCATTAATAAAGCTGGTCGCTTACTTGTTCCCTTGATGCCTTCTCGTCATTACACTTTCTTTTATTTACATGACCTGGATGTCCATTTTTACGGCAGCCCTTCTTTTATTTCTATTGTCCAGGAGAAGCAGCTATCTTTTGGAGCGCACCCAGCAAACTTCACTCAGCTTTCCTTTCAAGCAGTATTGTCTGCTGTCCTGGAAGATCTTGTGGTACTCCTCAGGAGACCCGTTTAAATTTTAGAAGCGGCCCACTCTGTCCTGCTCACAATACAAGGTATGCACCCTTATAATCGGGCATTTTTTCTTCCATAATTTCACTACCGACCAATTTTTTGACTGACATTACTTTCTGACACCTCACTTTAGATCCCCCTGGACCCTATCTAAACTACACTGGCAATTATCGACGACTTACAATCCTTGCATAGGTAATTCTGAGACTCTTGAGATTTACTCTAATCCCATTCATTGTGTCCTTCCCATTTTTCCCAGCCATTTTCGCTGATATCTTGTGTATTTTGAATCTACAGGTGTAGCTGAATTGAGCCTATTCAATCAATCAATCAGCATTAGTATAGCGTAGCACTGTTACTCCTTATGGGTATCTGGGCGCTGTGGGTGCGACGTCTCCGTTGAAAAGCCAGGTTTTGAGTTTCTTCCTAAAGTCCACTAGGGAGAGAATCTAGAAAGAGGAAAAGCAGCAGGGTTGTAGGAGACTGCACTACCTGGATCAGTCACGTGGTATACCGTTATTGCCCGCCTCAAATGATCAGCTGCCCCTTGACCATAAATATAAATATGTATACAGGGTGGATGAGAGGCAATACAAACTAATAGCAAGTAAAAAGGTGCAAAGTATGAAAGTTGATATACAAAAACAAGTCGTTGGCAGAGAGTCTTTTTGTGGCTTTATTTCAGGTATACTTTGTTTGCATTCATTGGGAACAGCCAACGCGCTTCGCCCTAACAAGGGCTTCTTCAGGGCGATGAGCGATGCCTTATGACTGGCATCTTAGGTAAAGGTAGATAAAGCACGAGAAGCGATCGGCTGTAATTGAGCCTTTGGACTCAATAGCCGCCCTTGGGTATATCTCACTGTGTTAGCCAGTCCTTGGAGTGATAAGCGCTCTGTGGTATTGTACGTTCGTGTAGGTGGTCACAATATGCAAGAGCTGGAGCCGTGTCCGGTATTCGTCCTGTCGTCTGCGTGTCGAGTTGCAGAGTGTGCAACTCGACACGCAGACGACAGGACAAATACCGGACACAGCTCCAGCTCTTTCATATTGCGACCACCTACACGAACGTACAATACCACAGATTATCACTCCAAGGACTGGCTAACACAGTGAGTTATACCCACGGGCGGCTATTGAGTCCAAAGGCTCAATTACAGCCGATCGCTTCTCGTGCTTTATCTACCTTTACCTAAGCTGCCAGTCATAAGGCATCGCTCATCGCCCTGAAGAAGCCCTTGTTAGGGCGAAACGCGTTGGCTGTTCCCAATGAATGCAAACAAAGTATACCTGAAATAAAGCCACAAAAAGACTTTCTGCCAACGACTTGTTTTTGTATATCAACTTCCATACTTTGCACCTTTTTACTTGCTATTAGTTTGTATTGCCTCTCATCCACCCTGTATCCACTAGGGAGAGTGTTGTTTGTAGATGGATGGGTAGTTTGTTCCAGGTTTTGGTGGTAGGAGAAGAAGCAGCCGCTGCAGCGACAGATGCAGGGGGTGTGCGTGCGAGCTAGTGCGGAGGAGCGCAGGTGTCCTGCGGGTAGGTGGAAGTTCAGTGGTTGGTTGATGTAGGCCGGTCCTTGATGTGCAGAGCTTTGTAGGCATGCATGAGGATCTTGAACTGGCATCTCTTCTGGATGGGTAGCCAGTGGAGGTTTCTGAGGTATGGTGTGATGTGGGTCCATTTGGGGAGGTCCAGGCTGCCCATTGGTGCCTTCAGCAATGTTTGATTAGTGCCCAGTGAGTATCCACTCACTGTATAAATTGGAATCACATACTATGACCTTCTCTACTCTAACACTATATTTCCTGTGCTCTCTTTCAGTTCTCCATTTTTCTCGGGACTCATGTATTTTTAGACTCCTGATGATGATGATCCTTTTATCTGTCTAAAGGATCTGAACGTCGTTGAGTTGTTCTACGGACCCAATTTGATTGTACATAAGAATAAAATGGGTTGTGTTGTTCTTGCATAATACACACTCTTGATCATGTATTGTCACACGTGTGTATCACTTGTATGAGAGCACTGAGCACATTTCTCACCACACACCAGCTGTGCTGTCAGATTGTTTTCAATGTTTTTTATATACAATTAAATAAATTGATCATTTGATGCATTTGTACATTGATTGTGATAGCTATGATCTCCGGACCGCTGTTCTTCACATATAAACTTACCCAAGGTCCCCGACGACACCCGGTTTCCTTGTTACCTATAACCTAGTCACCTTTGTGCACAGCATTTCACACTCCATTCAAGTCCTGTGTTAAGGGCATGGCACTGCCTTTGGAGATGCCATGCTCTGGCATAGAGTGCTTCTCTTCCCTATGCTGATTCATCCCACTGAACCAATGGATAATGAATGTTGTCTGATCTATGTATGAATGGTACAATCCTCAATGTCTGAGGTGGTGGCCTTTTGGTATTGGTATACAGTATAGTGTGTTTAAGACCGCTAACGCATCTTCTAATCACAGCGAAAAAGGCAAGAATTGGATTTCGTGCTTTTCAGTACAAATGACAGAGGTCAGGAATACCCAGTGGCGGCTCCTCCGCTAAGGCGGAGGAGTGTCCCCCCACTGCTTTGAAGCAGTGAAAGAAAGGAAAAATAAAATGATAATAACGTAATGTTATTATCATTTTATTTTGTTCTGCTGGCAGCTTTGCTTGAGGGGGCGGGCGGGGCTGCTCTGCTCGCTGGGTAGGAGTGGTAACACCGTCCTAAGTGCGCAATGACTGTTTGGCCCGCCCGATGCGCACTTTGCATGTTCTCCATGTAGGCTGCATTTCAGCCTGCGTGGAGAACATGCCCAGGCCCCCAGGCCCTGCCTGAGCGCTGAACCACGGGACTCAGACCAATCACAACGCTGCATTGCAGCGTTGTGATTGGTCAGGGGAGTCTGGGTGCTTACCAATCACAATGCAGCATTGCAGCATTGTGATTGGTCAGGGGAGCCTGGCTGCCTGCTTCCTGTTCTATTCCTGAGGAGAGACACCGGAGAGACGCGGTGGTAAGGTAAGTTGTTTTTCTTTTTTTCTATAATCCCCTTATCCCCCTCTCATCCCTCCCCCCCGCCCTGCCACCCCCGATCCATGCCGGCAGATACTGGGATTTCCTCACCTGGTTTAGCTATCACAAACTCACAATTAAAAACAATAGAGAAAATCCTCTACAAAATTTCCGATTCACAAAGATCTTTTTTTAACCGATTCTCAAAAAGCCCTGGGCGCATGCTAATATTTAGGAGGAACATTCCAACATGTTTGGTCTGGAATTCAGAAAGGATCTTAGGAATGTTCCTGTGAAGTTGTGGCTGTCACAGTTTTCCATGAGTACTTCTGAAACTATATTGTGTATTCTAAGTTACACACAGATTTTAAATTGCTTAAATATACAGGGTGCACTCTGCAGAATTACCTTGCAATAGTGCTATTGCACATACAACTGGGTTTTTTCACACAAACGATATTTTTCCCTGTAATAAAAAAAAATGATTGAGTGCCCACACAAATTCAGGAATTTCCATCCCCCATTCCTTCCCTGGATATGGATTTACTCTTTCTCTCGAAAGGAACACATTTCTGCCTGTGCTGCGAGTAAGAGTATGGACCATGAAAAGGTTTGTGAACCCCTCAAAAACATATGTTTGTTTCCAAACCACTCCTACCCTAGAAAACCCACTCCTTACTCCTAAGAGCACAATTACTCACACAGGCCAGTGCTTATTAGTACACTTTTTAGGAACTTAAAACCATAAGTTGTGACACTTGAAAGAAAATGCATTGAGAATCAAAATTAAGAAAGTAAATATGCTACTATACACTTACAGTCCTTCTGTTTAGCAATGTCCTCCTAGCACTCAGTCACCACAGTGGACATGCCCTCTCTTAATGCTCATTGGCCAGGATCATTGGAAGAATTGTCAGATTAGGTCAAGTTGTCCATGTTAGGTCTGGTTCAGGAAGCTAGTCTCTAAGCAGCTGTGCCTCACTCTGGGCTTAGGCAATGTTTACGAGGAAATACCGGGTGTTCTGAATTACCGATTCCTCCAGGTATCTCCACACCTACATCCACCTACTATACGTTAACATCAGGGAACGGTAAATAACCAAGCAGACCCATTTTCCTGGGCTAATTCCGTGTGATATTCCCTTTTCCATGAGGATTAGATTAGCAATCCCATTCAACCCCTGCCTGTGCTATAAATGGCAGAAGTGGTGGTGGTGGGATGGGGGTGTGGGAGGGATGCTGAGGACGGCAGAGGGCAGGGGAGAGGATGACATGCTCCCCTGTGCCAAGGTGGGGCAGGGGTAGAAGCAGCAGGGCTTGGGAGGGCTGGCAATGCTTGTTAAGTTGTAACTTCAGGAATCAATAGTTTTATAAATCGTGGGGAGATAAGGGCATCAGACTGACACCCTGCCAATGTTGTGAGGTCCATGAATGATTAACTGCTCCAGTCCAAGCTTTTTAGGTCTCGCCTGACCCAGCGCATGCGCTGCTCTGGCGAGAGTTTTAGTAAGCGGGTTTTGGAAGTGCAAACAGCAGTGGCTTTTGCTGGCGACCAGCTTGCGTTCCTCGCGCGATCAGGCGCCATATGGCTTCCCTCGCCATCAGGCTTCCCTCGCGATTACTTTCACTTTCGCCACTTTCAGGCAGCTCCTTTTTCACCTCCGTCTCATGTGTTTTTCAATATTGCTCAATCACGCACTGTTTCTCTTTGCAGCTCCCTTCTCTGCCACGGGCTCAGGCCTGCAATCTCCTCTGCTCACTGAATGAATGGAGGGTTACAGGCAGCCCCACTGCCACATATGTAAATGCTGCTGCCCCGTGTACCTCAAGCCTCTGTCTCTCGCCCTCAAGTCTTCGCTGCACTTATTCACAACTGGAGGCAGAACCAGCCTTCCATCCCGAAGTCAGTTTTATTAGGATCCACTTTTTTCATCTCTTCCCTAGATCCCCTCCCCCCCGGAATGTCGTAGGTAGTCATTTTCAAAAATACACGGCCAGGTGCGCTACATCCGGTGAGAGACTGAAAAGGACCCCACCAATCTCGGCTACAGGTCAGTTCAACTTCTTTCGAGCAATGCTGTTTCTTTTTGTTCAACTCATGAAAGTAAAAACAGCATCACGTTTACTTATTTTATTGTTTCATTTATTTACATTACATTATCTTGTTTTATTGTTTCATTTATCTACTTCGTATGCTTGTTTTTTAACTGCACTTGGAAGAGCTTCATGCAGTTCCCACGCTCCTTGTTGCTACACAGTATCCAGTGTGTTGTAAACAAAATACTGTGATTTTTCACCCGAGCCTGGGTATGTCTTTTTTCGACACCAGCCCTCCCAGCCTCTTCCTCCTCCTCCCCGGACTCTGCTGCGTCCTTCCTAGGCTCTGGCTCAGTCTCTGCTGGAGCATTAATGCTTTAACTCTAGTGCTTCAAAGGAAAACGCATTGCAATGTAATGCAGTACACAGGAAACAAGGGTAGAATCACGGCCTCTGTTTAACACATTATTCTAACAAAATCTGTTTTCTCTCCACGTATCTACCGAAAAAGGGGTAAATGTGTAACATTGTTACTGAAGTTCTCATTTTAGTCTTGGCTCCGCCATAACATATGGTGATCTTGGGCTATTTACACTGTTTAAGCCACATTCCTGTCGATAGTTCTGGGGCTGTAAAGCTAAAAGATAAAATCTCTTCCCACAGAAAAGGCAGACAGCTTTTAACACTATGCAGGGATGCTTGTCCTTTTATTACTTTGTTGTGAAAAGCAGATGTTGTGAGCCATGTGAAGGAGCAGCAGAATGTGCCTTAATAAAATATTTTCTTTAATTGTGGCAGCAGCATAATTATTTCCATTCAATATACTTTCCTTCTGTCTTTTTTATCCCAAAACCAGATGCTTTTAAAATTACTACACACGCTGTAATAATATTAAATTTGATGCTGTGTGTAAATTATAGGAACACACACTTATTACCTTTAAAAAAAAAAAACGTAGGGACAATATCTGTGCTTTTTTTGGGCTGGCCGCTATAATATGTTTTTCACCAACACACACGCTTTATTTATAATAAATAAGCTTTAGCTAGCAGTTTATGTTATTTGTAACAAATGTGTAAACAGTATTTCTATATTTTTAGCAGGGCGCTACATTTTTTATGTTGTGGCAAAGTTACTCATGTGGTGGCCAAATTATTTATTTATCTAGCAGAAGTGGGGGTTGGGGAGGGGACCTCACATTACAGGAAGACATGCACTAGAAACATTGCTCCTCTGATGTATTGCAGCGCACGGTAAAGCAGGGCACATCCCTGTGCAATATTTTTAGCCATTGTGTATTATTCATCTGAATTAATTTGGCACTACTATTGTATTTCTGGGTAATATACAAAGTAAACATTTACAGACTACACACTAAACAGTATTATAAGGGCCTTCATTCTGGTTGGGGCCCAAGCGCCAACAAATCCAGCTCCCCCCACACCACTAATGTTTTTTGTTGTGCAACGTTCATATCAAATGGCAGCATACAGTTAATATTTAAAACATTAATATTAACATGGGCAGTTCCCAGTCTCTAAATTTAAGTTTAAAAAAGCAAAAAATGTGTTAGTGGGGGCTCTGTTACAAGCGGTTTGTTTTCAAATATGCACTTCATTTGAGGCCCAGTGGCTTATTAAACAAGTAAACAATTTATTTGCGTTTCTACAACTAATAATCCTTCCTTCACCACTGTGCACACTGGAAGGAGACCTCAGTACAATACAAGCATTCATCCACCCACCCCGCCCCTATACATTTAACCCCTTGACCGCGATCGGAATTCCGCTCGTATGCAGGACATTCCGATCGCGGGTGGGGTCGTGACGAGCTCAGCTCGTCATGCGCACAGCGCTACCGCGCAGCATGACGAGCTGAGCTCGTCATGAGCACGGAAAGGGTTAAAAGGCGTTTGTGTTTATTTTGTTTCAAAGTAGTTGCATAAGTTGGTTTTTGTTACCAAATATATGACGTTTCTACTTTCTTTCGCAAAAAAAACATCGCCTTTGTTTCAAAGTGCTCACAATTTTTGGGTGCCAGGCAGTTCAGAAAAAAAGCCTTCTCCCCTTCACTCTGCCCCCACAGCTTTTATTAAAGGGGCTGTAAAATGTGGGCATTCCTCAGCCCCCTGCTTTACAGGAGACTCTACAGGCTCTCCTCGGCCAATTAACACCTTAAGCAGAGACGCAGGGTTGTCATGTGCTAGGGTCCTTCTTGATTAAAAGGCACAGAGCTTCTCTAACCTCAAGGAAAACATAACCATGGCAGGTTTATTAATTCCCATCACTGATTGGTTTAATATGAAACTGTTTGCGGTATTCCGCTGTATACAAATTTATTTTGCTTGTGAAGTCGCATTTTGGCCTTAGTTACTTTAAAACAATAATCACTTTTACTCGTATATCTTCAAAAACACTTTTATGTTACATTTTTTTTGATAGGGTCATTGAGTTATTCACAATATCTTATTAATTATATATAAGGTAACAAAAATGCTTATAACGCTTTTTATTATAACTTTGCAACATGCTGCACAACAGCCACACTACTCTACAATATAGCATAAATACACTGGCAAAGCCAATAGCTCTGACTAAACACTTATAAGGTCCCAAAGGCGAGACCTATTGGCTGTGCCAATGCTTGTTTTGGTTTGCATTCTGGGAGTTGTGGTCTTCTTTGTGCCATTATCAAATTAGCCCTACAGTCCCAGGAGTCATGCTAACCCTATTTAAGGTGAGTAAGTAGCTGGCTTTCTTCTATAGGACTTTAGGACACCGGCCTGCTTCAGTCTGAAACTAATACCCGCCCAAGGCTCTCCCACGTGACTGAAGCCCTGGCATTGAGGGGGGGGCTGCCCCCTAGGAATCCATCTGTCCATCACAGAGGGGCTTTCTTTACTCCCAGAAGAGATCAATGCATTTCTTTGATAAGCAAACAGAACTAGTAAGGACCAGAAAAACAAGAAAATTTCCCCAGCACACCCAGTTGTTGCTCTTTGTCTTTTAAGGCGTGGACGAGAAATTCCACCCTCGGGTGATAACAGATACTTCGACAAACTGCCCACACATTCCCAAAAACAATGTGAGATAGTTAAGAGGAAAGAGATAATTGAAGTTTGTAGTTTCTATAACGATCTGAGAGCGCCTAGCAAGCTGAAGAAAAAAATCTTCATAATGGACATAGTGAAATCAAAGACCTCTCCGTGAATAAACTGAACCTGACATTCGCATTATACTATGGTGGGCGTCACCATACGAAGAGGAAAAACCCAGTTTCGTGGCTTTTTTCGAAACTGCCTGTTCAAAGTATTCGGTTTCAAGAAACTAGGTGCAGCTTTTGCCTGGAGGAAAAAAAAGGAGGGGCTGGGAGGGGTTTAAATAGGCCTGAGACATGGCAATTTACCTCCCTTCCAGTGCCAGCCGACTGCGCCTTCTTCCTCGGCTTGTGGTTGAGGTAAGGTTCATGCGTAGTTGTCAGTACTCACTGCTTGGCGCCCATTACAAGGAGGCTGTGTGTGTGGGGGGCCGGGGGCTCCTTGTAGATGGAAATGTTGTTCATGGCCAGTATTCACATAAGTTTGTCTAATACGCGTATTTGTGGCAGGAATAGGGAATGAGATTCGGACCAGTATTTACTCCAGTGCGCGTCATCCTCATTCCGGACCAAATCTACTTCCATTTTTCCACCGACACTGAGCGGTGCTGAAGGCGGGAAGAGCGTGAGGGCACAGCGAGGCTGTAGGCTGGCAGGAGCGGGCATTCTGTGCTGCCCTCATGCCCTGCAGAGACGTTTTAAGGCATGGCCAAAAAGGGCACTCGCTTAGGTTCCCCACCTTGCCAGCAGGGCACAAGTCGGGGGTACACGCAGGCACACGGCGTCCACCCTCTATTTTCAGGGGGTGGACCCTGACAAGAAGTTGAGCCCCACAGAAGTAAGTCGAACTTGTCCCGGTGTAATTTTCAGACATTAGGACACCTTCAGCAGCGCCTGTACATTGTCAGCTTCCTTTTCCCAGCAGCAACGTGCAGGCGACGAAGGGGCTTTGTTTTTTCACCTCCAGCTGGGCCGAAGATAAATGAGAAGTTAAGGGGCCATCAGGCCTCCTTTTGTTTGAATACTTTTTGCGTCAGGATTGCACCACTTTTTTGGCACAATCCCAATGCAAAATCTTATTTTTTAAATTTCATAATGCGCTCAAATGTACTCATGATATACCTGACAAACATATGTGTGAGGTCTTAATATCTGATGTTACTTCTTGTTATGTCACTTCCTGTGATGTCACATGCAATGTCATACGTCGTGACATCATGCGCTGTGATGGCACGTGTCATGCGCTCACTTTCATACTGTCTGACTTGGTTAGTCCCCCCCTTCTTTTTTTAGGACTTGTACCATGCTTGCAAGGGTCCCCTGTGAAAGTGAACCGTCTCTCTCTTTGACCTCTGTCTAATCTATTTTTCGATCTAAACCTCTCTTCCTCTTTGCCCACCTCTTTTTCTGACTCTGTCTATGCAGTGCCATCTTAAGGATTTTTGGGGCCCAGGCAAGACATATTTCAACTATTTTTGTGTGACTCTGTTAAAGATTAACATAATTTAGTAATGTCTGGCACCATGTGGGCTAAAGTTCAAAGGTAATGGGTAATCCAGTTGAAACCTGTACAGGGGCCCAAAATATATTGTTCCCTGCTGTGATTTACTGGCCACATTTACCAGCTGGTAAAATCGGTTCTGGTGTTCACGCACCTGGGAAATCCTTAAGCGGGAACACCAGGCCGGTTATGATTGGGCAAAGTAGGATACTACCTAGGAATAGGTAGTAACCGCTCGACCCGACTTATAATTGGAGCCTTTGGGGTCTGCTCTGGGGGACGACAATGTGGTTGACCAGGTGACCTTAAAAGTGCGTTAATGATAACGTTGACTTTTCAGAATGCCCCGCAGATTGAATTGTCATTGGTGTCCAATGAATAGAGAGGTCAGGGTTGTATTCTAACTAAGAGGCTTCTTTGGAATTATAAAATGTCAACAATGCATTTGCAGGTAGGACAACCAGATGACTATGTATCCACGAACATTATTTTCTAGTCCTGGGCTTTTCATTAATATCAATGTGCACTCTCGGAGTTCTGCAGAAGTTTTCTGCCGGTGCCCTAACCATGGAAGCTCTCACTTATGTCCGCTTCCCTCAAAATTGGAGTAGTGTAGAAATATGCTAAAGTATTTGAAAACCGGATCATTTACTATTCCAACACTGTCAATGGTTATTTCTGGAAAGAGCATTTTTGGGTGCCTTGCGAGTGGAAGAGTGAAATGCAGGCATGGTAAAGTGAATTCATAAACTTACTAGAGCTGGTAGGGCTTGGAAGGATGGGTTCACTAAAGCTGGTAGGGTGCAGAAGGATGGTGCACTAAAGCTGGTAGGGCCTGGAAGGATGGGCTCACTAAAGCTGGTAGGGCGTGGAAGGATGGGCTTACTAAAGCTGGAAGGGCGTGGGAGGATGGGCCCACTAAAGCTGGTAGGGCGTGGAAGGATGGGCTTACTAAAGCTGGAAGGGCGTGGGAGGATGGGCCCACTAAAGCTGTGGGAGCATGGTAGGATGGGCTTACTAGAGCTGGTTGGGCGCGGAAGGAACGGCTTACTAAAGCTGGTAGGGCGTGGAAGGATGGGCTTACTAAAGCTGGAAGGGCGTGGGAGGATGGGCCCACTAAAGCTGTGGGAGCATGGTAGGATGGGCTCACTAAAGCTGGTAGGGTGCAGAAGGATGGTGCACTAAAGCTGGTAGGGCCTGGAAGGATGGGCTCACTAAAGCTGGTAGGGCATGGAAGGATGGGCTTACTAAAGCTGGAAGGGCGTGGGAGGATGGGCCCACTAAAGCTGGTAGGGCGTGGAAGGATGGGCTTACTAAAGCTGGAAGGGCGTGGGAGGATGGGCCCACTAAAGCTGTGGGAGCATGGTAGGATGGGCTTACTAGAGCTGGTTGGGCGCGGAAGGAACGGCTTACTAAAGCTGGTAGGGTGTGGAAGGATGGGCTTACTAAAGCTGGAAGGGCGTGGGAGGATGGGCCCACTAAAGCTGTGGGAGCATGGTAGGATGGGCTTACTAGAGCTGGTTGGGCACGGAAGGAACAGCTTACTAAAGCTGGTAGGGCGTGGAAGGATGGGTGTACTAAAGCTGGTAGCGCGTGGAAAGATGGGCTCACTAAAGCTGGTAGGGCGTGGAAGGATGGGTTTACTAAAGCTGGTAGGGCGTGGAAGGATGGGCTTACTAAAGCTGGTAGGGCGTGGAAGGATGGGCTTACTAAAGCTGGTAGGGCGTGGAAGGATGGGCTCACTAAAACTGGTAGGGCTTTGTAGGATGGGCTCACTAAAGCTGGTAGAGCGTGGAAGGATGGGCTCACTAAAGCTGTGGGAGCATGGAAGGATGGGCTCACTAAAGATGGTAGGGCTTTGTAGGATGGGCTCACTAAAGCTGGTAGGGCGTAGAAGGATGGGCTCACTAAAGCTAGTAGGGCATGGAAAGAGGGGTTCACTAAAGCTGGTAGGGCGTGGAAGGATGGGCTCACTAAAGCTGGTAGGGCGTGGAAAGAAGAGCTCACTAAAGCTGGTAGGGCATGGAAGGATGGGCTCACTAAAGCTGTGGGAGCATGGAAGGATGGGCTCACTAAAGCTGGTAGGGCCTGGAGGATGGGCTCACTAAAGCTGGTAGGGCGTAGAAGGATGGGCTCACTAAAGCTAGTAGGGCGTGGAAAGAGGGGTTCACTAAAGCTGGTAGGGCGTGGAAGGATGGGCTCACTAAAGCTGTGGGAGCATGGAAGGATGGGTTCACTAAAGCTGGTAGGGCTTTGTAGGTTGAGCTCAATAAAGCTGGTAGAGCATGGAAGGATGAACTTACTAAAGCTGGGGGAGCATTGAAGGAAGGGCTCCCTGAAGCTGGTAGGGCGTGGTAGGAGGGGCTCACTAAAGTTTGTAGGGCCTGGAGGATGGGCTTACGAAAGCTGTGGGAGCATGGAAGGATGGGCTCCCTAATGCTGGTAGGGCGTGGAAGGATGGGCTCACTAAAGCTGGTAGGGTGTGGAAGGAGGGGTCACTAAAGCTGGTAGGGCCTGGAGGATGGGCTCACTAAAGCTGGTAGGGCCTGGAAGGATGGGCTCACTAAAGCTGGTAGGGCGTGGAAGGATGGGCTCACTAAAGCTGGTAGGGCGTGGAAGGATGGGCTTCCTAAAGCTGGTACGGCCTGGAAGGATGGGCTCACTAAAGCTGGTAGGGCCTGGAAGGATGGGCTCACTAAAGCTGGTAGGGCGTGGAAGGATGGGCTTACTAAAGCTGTGGAAGCATGGTAGGATGGGCTCACTAAAGCTGGTAGGGTGCGGAAGGATGGGCTCACTAAAGCTGGAAGGGCGTGGAAGGATGGGCTCACTAACGCTGGTAGGGCCTGGAAGGAGTGGCTCACTAAAGCAGGTAGGGCGTGGAAGGATGGGCTCTCTAAAGCTGGAAGGGCGTGGAAGGATGGGCTCACTAAAGCTGGTAGGGCCTGGAAGGATGGGCTTACTAAAGCTGTGGGTTCATGGAAGGATGGGCTCACTAAAGCTGGTAGGGTGTGGAAGGAGGGGCTCACTAAAACTGGTAGGGCATGGAAGGATGGGCTCACTAACGCTGGTAGGGTGTGGAAGGATGGGCTTACTAAAGCTGTGGGAGCATGGAAGGATGGGCTCACTAAAGCTGGTAGGGTGTGGAAGGAGGGGCTCACTAAAGCTGGTAGGGCCTGGAAGGATGGGCTCACTAAAGCTGGTAGGGCATGGAAGGATGGGCTCACTAAAGCTGGTAGGGTGTGGAAGGAGGGGCTCACTAAAGCTGGTAGGGCCTGGAGGATGGGCTCACTAAAGCTGGTAGGGCCTGGAAGGATGGGCTCACTAAAGCTGGTAGGGCGTGGAAGGATGGGCTCACTAAAGCTGGTAGGGCGTGGAAGGATGGGCTCACTAAAGCTGGTAGGGCGTGGAAGGATGGGCTCACTAAAGCTGGTAGGGCGTGGAAGGATGGGCTTCCTAAAGCTGGTAGGGCCTGGAAGGATGGGCTCACTAAAGCTGGTAGGGCCTGGAAGGATGGGCTCACTAAAGCTGGTAGGGCGTGGAAGGATGGGCTTACTAAAGCTGTGGGAGCATGGTAGGATGGGCTCACTAAAGCTGGTAGGGTGTGGAAGGATGGGCTCACTAAAGCTGGAAGGGCGTGGAAGGATGGGCTCACTAATGCTGGTAGGGCCTGGAAGCAGTGGCTCACTAAAGCTGGTAGGGCGTGGAAGGATGGGCTCTCTAAAGCTGGTAGGGCATGGAAGGATGGGCTCACTAAAGCTGGTAGGGCCTGGAAGGATGGGCTCACTAAAGCTGGTAGGGTGTGGAAGGATGGGCAGCTTCAGTAGACCGAACACCACCCTTCTTTGTGTTAGGAGCACTGCCCCTGCTGACAGAGCAGCTCTACCCGTTTGTAACAACTAAGACAAAGAGAAATAAAATTCAACAGTCGCGAAATAAATATTGCACGTCCCAGATAAAACTCGCAGTGCTACAGTGGTGGATGCTACATCCACGGTAATCTGATGACTGAAACGCTGTGCAAGCCTGCACTTGAAGGCTGTAAATTACCCATAATATATGCACTGAAAATGCACCAGCAACATCTCAAACAATTGACATCATGGTTAGTGCACTGTACACCGGTACTGGTTTGCACTAATGTTCAAACTACATTTGTTTAATTAATGTACCACTCTTGTAGAGTTGACTCAACAGTTGATGACCTGTGGGTGTTTGCTGGCAGTTTTCCATATTTAGACATAGCCTCCTGCCGCACTCCTCTGCCCAGAAATCCTTCACTCTTCACCTCTCCCATTTATACCCTGCTCTTCTGACGTGGCTGATGGCAGACATTGGGATTACCAGAGCTGGCTTATCAAGACTAGTCCCCTCATTTGCCTTGTCATCAGAGGGGTGATGCTATCCAGGGTAGTGCGGAGTCCAACCTCTTGCCTGAACCTTCTCAATGAATCCCCAGCAGGGTGTGTTACTACAGGGATGTCCACATTTGTTGGTTTCTCATTTTTTCCACACTTTGAAGTTCTTGGTTTACATTTGATTGCAGTTTTTCTCCACATAGTCAATTCTCACCACTTAGCCAGATCATTTTCACTCTAACCAAGGGCTGCCAAACTGCAAAAGGTTTACAGAATGTTCTTTGCAAGTATTTATTTGCGGAGTCTTTCTAGGCACCAAAGCATTGTGGAGGAGATGGTAAGCAGAACAATTTTGTTAGTATTAACTGATAATATCTGACACAAATTGTCCCAGAAGTCATGATGTTGAGAAAGGAAACATTTGCCACATTTTCCAAAGACCTTCATGAAGGTTGCCAGAAAAAACCCAAACATTGCACCCACCTGCCTAGAAGGCACTATGGTCTGTGGCTGATTCACACCTGTCTGTTTTAGTCCTCCTAAACAGATCATCAGTTGCTGTTGGTAGGCAATCCGACCTAAGGCCGACTTTACCCTTTAACTGGATCACTTGTTAGGATGCGATCATCCGGCGTGGATTACACCAATGAAGGCTTCAAAGGGATCTGGTCTGTCCAATGCCTCCATCTGACATGGACATGATGGGGCTTTTGGAAACAAAGTAAGTTATTACAGCCCTGAGTACAACAGAACTTTCTAACTCTTTGCTCCAATATGGTTGAGGCCATTAACTCTTTACCTGGCTTATTCAGGATCTCCCACAATAATGGCCCTCCCATGGGAAATTCATCTACTGCCTGGTTGATTCCTACCCTTCCACATCAACATTCCTGCTCCACTACTTCCACTTAATTCTATGCCCGGACAAAAATGTTGTTACGTTGGCATAAACTCACGTAATTTCTAGGATCTCATATTACACCAGGTACACGACATTCCCAAAATTATACCACGTCGCGTAATTTTGAGTTTGTTCAGGTAAAAATCCTATCACAGGAGCATGGTGACACAGTGAATGAATAGAACGTGAGCAGATGTTGTTCACGCCACTTCTGTATTTTGCAGGGTTTTTGTTTTTACACAAAATGCATTCTTTCATCCAAAAAGGGTGCAAAAACTAATTCTGCACTAAAATATAGTTATAAATGCCGCATTTGCATTTCATATAATTTTTCCAAAATTTCATGTGAATACACAAATGGACATTTCATGATTTTCACACACCCCTTCTTAATTCTGCTGACCTGCCCCAGCTAGGTATTGTATAATGTACACTTTGGAAATACTACACATCTTATGATTAGCTAGGAAGCCTTCACCACCTGTGTTGGGATAGCCGTGTGTGTGGGTATTGTTTTACTGCCCACGTTTAATTTTGTAAATATTTTATTTCTACCTTTCAGCATAATTTTAACATAATCATTTCACCATATCACTATTGGGAATACTACAGGGTGTAGCTTAGCTGGCAAGCAACAGACTGTTTATAATTCTTGCTTTAGAGCACTTGTAGATAATGGACAGCAAGGGGGGGGGAGACCTTTTTCCAGTTGAGCGTGAAAGGATTGTTTAGGGATGTGATCTTCCATAGTGCTAGTGTTTGAGGGGTTTCTTGGAGAGAAACTTTTGTTTTACTTTCTATCCTGGGGATGCAACGGGCCATTGTGCCTGTATTTTGTGCTTCCGGGGCACTGTAATGTTACAGAAGGGGCCACAAATTATTGGGCAGTCATTTCTTTAACATAGATTGTGCCAGTGTAAAATGTACCCTGGAGCAATCCCAAGGGGGCATTCCCTTTGTTATATGAGGACGTAATTCCATGAAAGGTAGGAAAACCTTTGCTGTTGCGCCCATGCCGTATTACAGATGCAGGCGCAATGGCAAACAAGCCTTCTGGAAGTGCACCACACAGAAGGTGGCACCCAGTTAGTGTGCCCCCCTAGGAAAACCTATAGAAAGAGGGCTCAGAGGTTTTACGGCCTCAAGGCATTCCCCACAGGTTGTTGCAATTACACACTGCACCTACCAGCTGGGGGATCTCTGTCCACTCTTAAAAATGGGGGAGGGGCTGCTTCTATTCTACTGCGTCCTGTCGCTATCACATTAACTCAAGGACTTTGAACAAGGGATGACTTCATAACTAGTTGATCAGTATTTTATTGATTTGTTTCGGACACACCCATCAATGTCGATCCTGGTTATTGAAGACATCAAAAGAAATTACCAATGCAAGAACTCCCACCTCTATAATGGACCTCTCCGACTATAACCGTATTACCACCATCAGTGTTGAAGGACGCTGAAGATTCCACACTGATTTGTATTAGTTTTAAACTTGACTTTACTGCAACCCCAGGAGCAGAGTACAACTGGCTCCAGGATAACCAACCACGAGCAGCTCACCGCTCTCTCTAGTCTCTAACTCTAAGGTTTAAGCAGCACTGTGCTCTCTATTCCTGGAAGGAACTTGGAATACAGAATTAACAACACAACACTCCCAGGCCAAGAGCTTGCTTGAATAAGCCCCTTCCAAAACCCCTTCTAATGCAACCATTTTCCAGTTGATGTTGCTAAACCAAATGTTACTTATCTGGTCCAATTTGAAGGAACTCAACCTGGAGACATCGCATCTGGTATACTGACCTCTGATCTGCAGTAGGTGTTTTAGGAGACTGGGCTGTGTCGACCTGCAGAAATGTGATCCACTCAGACTCAGACTTAACAATGGAGAGAACAAGATCACACAAAGACAGTAAATCTAGGAAGAGGCAGATGAAATGGAACTACAGATTGTGGGGGCAAGATCATGCTTGCACATGAAATTATTATCCAAATGTACTCTCGTGTTTTGTGTCGTGGGCATGTTACATTTTGGCTCAGTGGCCGGTAATTCAAGTAGGGGGGGGGGCACACATGCACACACATACTCAAACACACCCACCTACATGCACACTCACTTATACCCATCTATTCACTAGCTTGCAACATACATCCACCAGTCACAAGCACATACACGCACACACCCATTCACAGTACGTACACACACACACACACAAATACACATACATACACACATGCATGCATGCAGCAAACATTAAAAAAGAACAAACTTGCCTGGAGCGGTAATCTCAGGTGGTGAGAGGGAATGCTTGGTGGGTCCTGGAAGATTAGGACCATAGTCTCATCATTGACTGACCTTGTTATGGGTCAGCTAGTGAGATGAGACAGCAGTCCCTTACTCGTCACAGAGTGGGATGGGGTCAGCAAGACTGCTCACCCTATTTAGCTCTGTAACGAGGTGTCACTGATGGACAGTCGGCCCTCGGCACTTCAGGGCTTAAAACTAAACCACCCAGGTCAGAGTATAGCTGTGACACACCTCCTCGTCATGAGGGGGAGAACCTTCAAGCGCTTTGCTGGGAGGTACATAGAAATTTTAAGGCACGGGTAAAGTGGGCAATTGCCTTGGGCCCCCATCCTCCAAAGGGCCCCCTGGGAAAATTATCTTTCTCTCTTTGACCTCTGTCTATTCTATTTGTCTGTCTAAACATCTTTCTCTATCCGCCCCTCTCTAACTTTGACTCTGTCTCTCTACCCCATGTCATCTTAACGGTTTTTGGGGTCCCAGGAAAGACATATTTTAACAGTTTTTTTTGCCTACAGGAGCCCACAAAATATGCCTTGCCAGGGGCCCTCCAAATCCTTAACATGTCACTGAGGAGGCCGAGCCTACAGGGCTGTGAAATCTTCATCCCAGCAAAGTTCAGCTCAGGCAGCCAGACGCCTGCGCATTTACTGCATGGACAGTGCCTGGCTGCCTGACCTGACACGAAGAATGTCAGTCAGACGGCCCTTTACTCAGACTGACAGCCACTCTTCATATCTGCAAAAAAAGGTAGGTGGGTGGGGCCCTTCTGCCTATATGGACGGGCCACTGCTGCTTCGGAGAAGCCCAAAGAAGAACCAAATCATAAAGGAATCAAAATAAAAGAACTGTGCTTGACACTGACAAATAGACTAGGCAGAAACTGGCCTTTGCACCCGAAAGCGAAACTGCATAATTTTCTTTTTGGCTATAATTTCTCAAAGCAAAATTAGCAAAATAATGATTTAAATTAAAAAGAGGATTGTCTTTCTCTTGCGTGACTTTTTAAACGAACAAGTCTTGTATGATCCCGACAGGAAACGTGGGCATGTAGAGAACCCTGCTAGTATATTTTTGGTGCAAACCAGTCTCCTTCCAGCAAAACGTACATGACATTTCACGTAATGGAAATATATATCAATTTCACCGAAGTAATTACAATTTTGCCCAGGCAAGGCCTGTTTGGAGCGCACCAGTCATCTAGAGGAGTTATAGAGTTATACATTGGGCTGGACCAGAGGGTGGTGCACTGTAGGTAGTTCTCCCTTAATGGTCAGTGGGTCATTACTGCTTGATAAAGACCATCTTTGCCATTTTATATCCTAAACACTGACTGTGGTATTACTTTCTTTACAGATCGAAGCACCAGTTATAATGTCTCTGGAACAGCTCTGTGGGGCCATGCTCCAGAACTTCAAAAAATACTCTGGAGCAGATGGCAAGAGTGGCGAACTCAGCCAGGCCGAGTTGCAACTTCTTGTGAAGACTGAGTTCCCATCTTTATCTGTGAGTACATTCTGGAAAGAAGATTGGCTATAGTGGGAAGTTTATTTCCCCTTTTCATAGATCTATGATTTGCACAACCAATCTGTACTTTGTTTGGCCCAAAGCTTCTTGTAATTATCCACCTAGTTCCTCTTAATGTGCCAGGCTGAGTGCTGCAATAGTCACTTTATGCCACTTTATGCCAATTTGGTGATGTTTTCTTGACCCTTCCCTGTCTACCTAGAATGATTGTGTATAAACTTTAGAACAAAGGTTTCCTTGAAAGAATAAAGCTGATGGTGTTGGTACCGGTGTCACTGTGGAGATTATCTTGTGCTTCATCCCCTGCCTAATGCTCTCCTTTTCAACATGTGGCCATACTTCAACCAGAATTTCATCATACAGATGAATGGCATCTGCCAACATCCCTTGTGGTTTAAGTGTAGTACAGATGTTTCGCATCACAGCTGGAAAGAAATGACCATGGTCTTCTTTTAGAAATAGCATTCAACATCCAGCTTTTTCACAAGGCCTAAAGGGCAGCCCAAGGGCCAGGTCCTAAATACCCCATTAGGAGTGTCTTTGGAAACCACATGTGCTGTAGACACCCTGAGTGTGTGTGTGAATTCCCAGAAAGAAGAAAGTGGGAAAAAGATCCTGGCTAAAATAGCATTCCAAGACATTCACTCCCACTCCAGAGCCAGCCCTAAAAGTGGAGAACTCCTTTCCCCAGGATATATGGGCACCATCCATACAAACGGACTGTTCAAACAAGCAACATTGTGGTCTAGTCCTGACTATCTAGAGAGGGGCGTGCACTTCCACCACTGAACTTCTATTGGCACATCACAGGCTTGTTGCTGGACCTCGTCACGGCCCAGCGGGTTCAGTGTGGGTTGTATGGTATGTCTTGGAACTTTCTACTGGTGCCCTTGGCTGAGACGAGGGCTCATGGAGGTTATGAGGAACCAGGGCGGCTAAAAGGTGAGGGGGGTCCCCTAAATTAACAAAGCTGGCTCTTGTGCAGGAATGCAAGCTTCCCAGGTAATGACCATAGTTCAGGATTAATCCACCTTCACATTGTCTTTGAAGCTCTTACTCTCTCTAGTGAGGGGCTCTAAAAGCGTCAATACACTCAGTGCAGTGCTCTTGTCTGTTTCAGCTGAGCAGGTTCTCCTTTAAGGCTGCTGGTGACTGATGGCAGCAACCCCAAGGACAGAGCTTTAGGCTTGATTCCTACCTAGGAGGAAATAAGTTGGACTGCTCGATGAAGCTATTTTTAGATGCCTCGAAAGAGCAGCCACCTAGAAGGCAGAGTGGGTGAAATGGGTCCACAGAGTCTGCCAGGGAATGGGATTGAACAATCTGTGCTAATGGACTCCTCCCATCTCAGGGGCTGACCCGCCAGGGCAAAACTAGTACCTGGGTCTCCAGGGGCAGGACTTCTCTGTGCTCTAAATAAACTGACGACTGGAGGAGGGGGGCACCTTCTAATCCTTGCTCGCAGTGAGTGAGTAGATCATGCTGCAAGTAAGTAATGTACTTCACTTTTATAGAACTTCCTACTGATTGTTGCCCTTCCCTCCTCTTCTGCAGGGCTCTGGGAAAGACGAGAAGGCGGTGGCAGAAGTGATGAAAATGATGGACATGGATGGTGACAAGAAGGTTACCTACAAGGAGTTTGCCATGTTTCTGGCTGTTCTGAGTATGATAATGGAAGAAGGAGCCTGATAAAATTGGTGGTCTGAGTTGAATAAAAACAATTTATTCGTACTTTTTTGTTCATATTTTCTTGTTTCAAAAAGTGCCTGTCTTTGCAAGTGAGTTGCTACATAGTCATTAGTTAAGGGGAGATATCCTGAAGTGTTTCTTTTTTCCATAGAGTGAGAGGGGGTGGAAACTACAGTAACACAGGGTTAAAAAATCGGGGACCAAGAATTTGCTGGTGTACTCTGCTGTTTTGGGGCCTCATCAAAGACAGCTTTATATGTATGGGAGAGCTCATGTTACCAATACTTTAAAAAGTGAATATAAGAAGTGCTGCAGGGGGAGTGGCTGCCCTGTCCTTTTCAGCCATTGGCTCCAATTTATTTGTAATGGTTTGCCATTGCTTGGATGAGCTGTCAATCAACCACATGGCATTTCAGGGAAGGTTATGTTGTCCCATTACTGTTCCTTTAGGTTGTGGTCCTGGGACAAGATGAAGTAATCATAGACATCTCTGTCCCTTGTTCTAAGTCATTGTACCTCACCACTCTTGCTTCTCTGTCAATGTGCATTTCTGTTCCTTTTTAGATCGATCCTGGGCAGCGCATGCGCTGCTCTGCGAGGCATGCTGTATTCAGGTATGGACTTAAAGCTCCGCCCATTTCCGCCCATCTTTTCAATTGGCTCCTGTTACTGTTGTTTCTAAATGGTTG
Source organism: Calotriton arnoldi (assembly GCA_963921515.1). NCBI lineage: Eukaryota > Metazoa > Chordata > Amphibia > Caudata > Salamandridae > Calotriton > Calotriton arnoldi. The sequence continues at coordinate 19,762 of CAWUFW010017653.1, read as the reverse complement.
ATTTTGATTCATGAATAGGCTTAGTAGTCCCTCCTTAGTACCGCCTTGTCTGCATTTGTAACCTCCCATGAGAACTAGACTTTTTACTTGTGTTGTTACACTGTCTGTTTTATCTACAGTCTCTGAGCACTATTTTCTTTAATGATGTTACCATATTGCAGGCACGACGTGCTTTCCTGCAAGGGTGGCGGCTTGAGCACCTGATTAATTTAGTTTAATATGCACGGGCACCGCACATGATGTTGTAGCATGGCGCCCATTTGATTATTATTGTTTTTTTATAAATCAAACACGGCCCTCCCAATGCCCCGTCTGAGGGCAGGCTCGCCGCCAATGTTTTAATAAATTTAAATAAAAACTGAGGCCGCTTTTTTTTTTGCCATCACCCACGCTTTAGCTTTAAACAGCTTAAGCTAAAATGCGGGTGGTGGGATTACTTCAAAAGCAAAGAAATAGGAAAAAATTGCATTTTTTATCTATTTCTTTACTTTTTAGGCAATCGCGGCACCCCCGCTTTAGCTTAACATGTTCGAAGCGTAAGTGCAGATGCCGCCATTGTAACAAAAGTATGCAAATAGAAAAAAAAGCATGCAGCTGCCATTTTTTTCTATTTCCTTACTTTTGTTACAAATGCGATTGTATAGTCACGAGTGCTTAAAAAGTAAAGAAATAGAAAAAAATATTTTTTTCTATTTCTTTCCTTTTTAAGAAATTGTGGCACCTGCACTTATGCTTACGATGTTTACAGCTAAAGCGCGAGTGCCACAAAGGTCTCGCATTTGCGAGAGTTTGAGGTACTGGCATTGTAAATGACAATGCCTTTTATTTATGTGTTTTGAAAACCTGCAAGCAGTATGCACCACTTGCAGGTTTTCAAAATGCATAAATAAAAGGCATTGTCATTTACAATGCCTACCTCAAAGTCTGGCAAATGTGAGACCTACTGCATTGCAAATGCTTGTTCGCTCTACTTGCTGCTCTCCCCACACACCATGCTTTTACTTTCCCTCTCTTGCTTTTCTCTTTTTCCCACCTTCACGCACTCCTAGTTTTCCTCACCTCCAGTGCTTTCTCTTACGATCAGTGTCATGTATTGTTCCTACTTTCTATTACTGCAGTCCATGTTATTCCATGGTAACTAGGAGGACAGCCTCACTCCTGGTCACTACAGACATTGTCTCCTGTCCTGAACTTTTCACTACAAAGTACTTTTTTCTGGTGCGTTAGTCTAATTAGTTCAGTGGAAGCAACACTCAGAGGTCATTAGGCTATCACACAGCAGTCCAGCACTGAAACAGTGTCAATAATGACCTGGAGGGAGATGGTCACACTAATCATAACACCTGTCCCGCGCCGGCTGCTCTACGGAACGTCTCTGACTCTCATACAGACACATCTGCATTGTCGGCTCTTCTGTGACCTTGTGGTGGCTCTTCACCTGTGCGCAGAGCCACTGACTCTGCATGCTATGATGGGCCGTGAGTGTCCGAGCGGGCCTGGAAGCTGAGCCCTCTGTTGTCCTCATTCTCTCCAGGAGGCGGCGGTGTCTCCTACACTGGGATTCAGGGGAGAGAGGCTACCTGCTGCAGGAGGGTGGCTGCTTACGGCCGCCCCACCCAGTTGTTTCCTGCTTCATGTCACAGGAACTTTGCCAACAAGGGTGGCTAGTTGAGCCAGCTGGTGTGTACAGCATTGCTGGTCATCATGAAGATTCAGGAAGGCATCAGAGCTGGGTTTCTGTTTGGATCCTATGCAGATGCACGTGATTGAGTCCTGCCTTGGTGTGTTGCTCCACCACTGTTAAGACTACTGTTATACTTCCACGCATTCTAACTTGCTAGCATGGGACTGAGATGTCTGCAATGCATTACAGAGATTAGCATGCTTAAAATTGGCGAGCAGGAGTTTGGTATGTGCTCTGCTCTTTCCTGGGTCTTACCAAAGACAAATACAGGTGTCTGGGAGAACTCATGTTACCAATACTTTAAAAAAATAAATATAAGTGTGGAAGAGGGATTGGCTGCCCTGTTCAGCCAGTGCATCTAATCTATTTATATAGGTTCGCCATTGCTTGGATGGGCTGTCAATCAAGCCCATGGCATTTCGTGGAACGTTATGTTCTCCATCACAGTTCCTTTTAGGTTTTGGTCATGGGACAAGATGAAGTAGTCGTAGACATCTTTGCTGCTTGTTCTAAGTCATTGTAACTCACCGCTCTTACTTTGCCTCTGTCAGAGCTGTGTTGCCTTGATACCCATTCCTTGATATTGTAAACTAATACAGCAGCCTGTGTGCAGGGCTCCGCCAATCCTGGAACTACAAGACCCTGTATCGAGGGCAGCTTTATAGTCACACTAAAGTACATGTAGTTGTCCAAACCAAGAAAGGCCAAAGTGTCAAGCCTCTTGATGGCTAACAATGCATACTCTGATCTAAAAAAGACTGTGATGCTTATATGCAGGGAAATAGGCCACACCCATCTCTGAGCCTCAGGCTCCTAACCCTACACCTCCTCATATACAACATGCAGCATCCTCTCATCCATATATTCTGAAATGCCAAATAGGAACTTGGTACAAATTGGGGCACTCTTTGATTTCAATGGGGTATTAGAAGCTAAAAAATATTTTCAATAGAATATGGAATCTGCCTGAGAGGCCTAACTAGTTTGACTGGTCTGGGGTTACTTGTGTTTCTGTTCTGATGGGACCTGGCCTGGCAGTTTGAACCAGTCTGTTCCTATTGGAGTATGGCCATGGCTGATTAGCATATGGCTAGGTCCTGTCTGAAGTGGCAAGCTGGGTGAAAAATGAATGATCAACTGCAACATGGATCTGGGTGACTGTCAGCAACTTAGACTTTTCAAGCATCCCCCCATCACCTTTTCCTGTTTTATTGTGATGCCCTATGTGTGATGGGTATGACCAGACCTTGGTACTGTGCTCACTGTCATTGGATCTAATGTGCACCTCCATGGTGAGGTCCAACAAGTCTAAAACCAGTCTGGTTGCTTGTGCTCCATTCAGAGGGGATGTGCCCTGGCAGGTTGGGCTGACTGTCCCTAATGAAGCACAGCCAAAACTGATAGCATATAGATGATACTTATCTGGAGTGGAGCAATGGCTAATAAATAATTGACTGGAATGTGGCCTAAGCGACTACTAGTGGCTGATTCATTTTCAAGCATTCACTTTGCGTTCTACCCACTGTGGAAAGTCTTTTTCCCTTCCTGCATCCACGTGGGGTGGCTGCTTTGGTGGAAAAACGCAGTGGTGTAGCTTCATATGGCAATGGTGTGGAATCACAAATCCACTAATAAATGCAGAAAGTCTGGTTCTGGGAAGCCCTGTTGGGTCTGACAGTGGATGGCATCTTTCATATGGGTCTTACCTGTTTTATTAGTGATGTATGCTCAGGATGTTCACCAAACTTTCTTGGGACACTAAAAAAGAAGCCATAATGCTTGGTTTGGGTCTGCGGTGCTGCTGAGTGTGTTTAGTTTTGCGCCTGCTCACATAGACCGAATAACTCAAGAGGCAGAGCTCCTGGAGTGCCAACGATGAAGTTCAGGGCACACCACTAGGCCCTGCAGATAGTGGAAAAGAAGAAACATGATATGGTGTGAAGTCTCTAACTTCTGTCACAGTAGGAAGGCATGGGCTGTTTGTGGGCTGGCTTAATAAGACATTTAGGTAAATAAACTGAGAAATAAAGAGGGCCACTGGTTACATAGCTAACACCCTGCCATTTGGAAAGGGAATCCTGTTACGCCACAATTACAGGTTTAATAAATTATTGAAATTAAAATGAACATGCAAAGCAGTTGTTAAATTGGTGCTTTGCAACAGAGAGCACAAGAAGTTGCTCAACCTGTGCAGGAACTGAGCACTACTGATCATAACAATACAGGATGTAAAACTCTCATAAACGACCTTTGGCCGTGTAAATATTAACCCAATCAGGAATTCTGCAGAGTCCATCATGAAGTCCTTTAAATGTGGACATCTGAACCAACACCACTGGCTCAAGTTATGGAGGCACAAAACTGGACACTGGAGCAGATATGGACAAATAGGGGATGAAAACAACTATTTTGGCCCTATCACTCATATCAAAGTCTATTTTGCCTTCTGTGACCAAGAATTTTTTCACATTAATATATTGTTGCCTGCATTTCCCATTCATCCTGGAGATGAGATTGTGAAAGTGCTGCATGACTTTATGTCAAGTAAGGTAGGGAAGCAGTTTCTTGAGCTGTGCTGTTCCTATAATGCTTTTTCAGGTGGTGGGGGTAGATCTAATGGCGGCACAGTAGAGCATTTGTGAGCTGGAAAAATATTCTAGTCTGGCAAATGTGCTGTGGGTACTTGCAGCTTTCTTCTCCTTACTTCCCCTCGTATGTCTGTGGAAGCTATAGCAGCTCCACCAATAACAAGCATTTGCAATGCAATAGGTCTCGCATTTCCAAGAGAGTTTAAGCTATTAGCATTGTAAATGACTATGCCTTTATTTATGTTTTAAAAATCAAAACATAAATAAAAGGCATGGTCATTTACAATGCCAATAGCTCAAACTCGCGTAAATGCGAGACCTAATGCATTGCAAATGCTTGTTTAATTTAACATTCCAACATGGCTGACGGACATTTTAGAAGGGTAAATTAAAATAAGCTTTGGCAACTCTGATTTGTCAGGTGTTAATGTTCTAAAGCATGCAAACAGAGACATGGGAATAAAAAATGCTGCAGAGAATTAAGAGTCACAGAAAGGGGCAGGTTGCATAGCGATATGGCACAGTTTGTGCATATTTGTGCATGCCACAGTGTGAATGCGGCACTACATTAAAGCCAGGTCTACTGGTTTTGCAAATCATTGTTTTCTTGGGAGTAAAGCCCCAATGCCATGAGCATTCCTGGAAGGCAGCTTCACTCCTTAAGTACAATTCCTAGGTGATTTAATCCCTGTCACTTTCCACATTCACTAGCCTACACTGAAGGAAGAAAGGAAGAACTAAGTATCAACAAATAGAAGGGATAGTACAGGAGGATATTACCAAAGAAAGAAGAGTGACATAAATAGTGTGAGGTGGGAGAGAGTGATGAGCAGTGAAAAGGGCACTGGCAAAAGAGGTACTAAGACAAATGAAAGGCAGAAACAGCAAAGAACTCAGCTGCAAACATCTTCCTGACCACATGTGCGGTACCCTGACATGTGACTCAGTGGCTTAAAGTAGCTGCTGCAGAGACTTGTGCGTAACTTACTGTTGCAGAATAGAATCCTGCTAGAATTATTTTGTGGCTTACTGTAGCCGCCACACACGTCTAAGTTATCGACTATGACATAAGTTGTTCTGATATATGTTTGAATTTTGGTAGGACAGACAGCTCAGTGGGTTAGTCGGATGCAGATGGTTTGTGTCTGTGTGTGTCTGTTTGTAAGTAACTTCCAGTTTATGGATTCCTATACTGTTAATATGTGCAATAGGTTAATGCACCTGCTGCACTGATTTGGACGCATCGATGTGTGCATAAGCTGTAGGTCATTCGACTGGATGCTGGGAAATGTCTTCATTGTTGTGCCTGCTGTAGAGACCAGTGTGCAACCCTGGCTGTCAGCTTAGTGGGTTAAAGCACTTTCAACAGAGATAAGTGTGCAACCTCTTTCGCATATCCTTATTTCGTGGTATAAAAGGAAAGATGCTCCTGGCACAAAAATCAGTGTGTAACCTTCAGGGACACATCAGCATTCATACAAAAAGAGAGAGAGGGACCCAACCACCAAAGGGGAGGGGTACCAAATACGACCAAAGTCACAAAGAATCCCCCTTTGGGTAAGAACACATATATAAAACCACATTCACACGAGAAACCTTATATCACCAACATGTTAACAATAAACACAGGATCCAAGAAATAAACCAATCAAATGGGTTCTCAATGAATAGTACAAATTTATTAAATTCAATATACAACAATTAAAAAGACACATTAATCTTAAAACTTCACAATGTTTTTCTAAAATTCATCATAAAATAATATTCAAAAAAGATTTGTCAAGTTAAAAAGTACCATCCATTAGATTAGACATCCATTTCTCAAAGGCAAATCAGTACATACAATTTAAAAAAACGAACAATTTAAAAAAACAAAAAAACATGGGAGAACAAGCCAGAAAATTGTTTCCAAGTCGCAGGGATAGCCACTTAATCATACACAGATCAATTGTCGACTCATGAGAGGAATCTCTCCTTTGTTCTCGGTGACAGTTGTCCACATCGATTTAAAATGGGCTTCCCTTATCTGTGCATCGACGCGTTTCGGTGGGCACTCTACTTAGGCCAACACCTTCTTCAGGAAAAAATATAACTCCCAATATACCAAACAATTTCTCAAGTCTCTTAGTACTCACACCTCCTTATGTACTTTTTATATCTATGGGTGTCACGATAAAATCAGGTAAGATCTACCTTCACACTCCTCCAGTGTTTTTATGATATCTCCAGATTCACAGGTACCTTTCTTGATATTCTTTTATCTTTAGGATCAAACCAGTACCAAAGACCTTATAATTTTAGAGAGAATAGAAAAACGGTCTATGGATCATATCTTTCCCTCTGAAACATCTGCTTCTGATTTGTTTCTGATTTATTTCAGTCTTAAAGAGCAGTTCAATACTGATATCTCAGTCCTGCTAGAAACACGGGGTATACGCCTCCGTCAAAGACGAAATAAATCAGAAACAAATCAGAAGCAGATGTTTCAGAGGGAAAGATATGATCCATAGACCGTTTTTCTATTCTCTCTAAAATTATAAGGTTATGTCTATTAGTAATTAGACATGCAGGGTATCCCTATTGTTCAGCGCGCCCGCATTGACGGCACACTCTCCATGCCGGATTATAAAGCAAGGCGGGTGCCGCTTTCATAAAAGTTAATGCAAGGCATGGCACGCTGGGAAAAAATAAAAAAATCTAATTATATGGGGTGAGCTTGGAAAAGCGGTGGGAGGGGAGAGGGTTGTACAAGGCAGTGTCCCCAGCAGAGCTCTGTCAGGCAGCACAGACAACGGAAGCATAGACAGCCTGCATCTTCCGGCGGCACAATTTTTGGAACGTTTTGCTTTATTGAAGTAGTCTACAATGGAACAATTAAGCAGCTACAGCATAAGGGGACTGTAGTTGGCCAGTGCTCCTTGGTCCAAAACGGAAGTGATGAATCGGCAGTGACAACAAATGAGGAGCAACCAAAGAAGACCCACGCAGGAATCAGCCAATGGTAAGCACAGGCGGAATTTCCCCTCGGTATGGTGCTTACAAGAGGTCTTGCAGACAGCGCATGCACTGTCGAGGCTCAACCTAAAAAAAGTTGTACAACAACTATGACAACATAAGCATTGCAAAGGAAATGGCTGGCTGCCAACCCTAGACCTATTGTTTTGAAAATGCTTGTTTTGTTTTCGGTGCACTACAGTGCATGTTGAGAAATGTAAGGCTCACACCACCTAAATCCCACGGATTAAGCTAGGCCCTTGGAAAAAAAGGCTACTTAAGGTGTAGCACACACTAAATTCGGCTGGGGGAGCAGGAGAGGCAGTGCCTTCCTCGCCCTAACTCACACAGCCTGCTAATACCTAAATGCCCCTGTATCAAATAAATCTCCCATTTTATTCCCCTGGATTTTTTTCATCTCGACTACCCAGTTTTGGACTTTTACTGAGAGTGAGTGGGTCTCACTCACTGTAAATTCTGTGGAAGTTCTAACTGTCACCTTTTAAGATAAGGTCTGCTGCTGCTGCGCAGGTAGAGTAAGAGGCTCTGGGCAGGTTGCACATGAGCATGCGTGTGCACACATGTGCCAGCTGAACATGTAACACTACTGTCTATCTCAGCCTGGTATGTGAGCACCGCCAGCTTGCCGTGGATGGGTCCCTTCAAGGATTGGTGCTGACTTGGTATAGGCCTTAAAATCTGAGTGGACACTCATAATGTACATCTGTAGTGACTACTAAAAAGTCTGTGTGCTTCAATAATTTAGACATTACGTGCGAAATCTGCACCAAAGTACAGTTTTGCCCTACTTAGGCCTAAAAGAAAGGTGTAGGGACGCAATCTGCATGTGCTAAGTGCCTTTTATACTGCACCTGGCCTATGAAGGCACACTTCCACAGAAATGAAGATGGACAGCCAGACCTCTGCAGCCAATCACAGCAGTGGCTCCTCTTCGAAATTGTTGAGGGAAGCGATAAGGCTGCTGTGGCAGTTGGGGGCGTGGCTGAGACTATCAGAGGTCTTTCAACAGCTGCTTCAGTCACCATGTTGAAATGTCCAAGACAACAGTGAAAGAGGGTTGGGGCAAGGGTGAAGTGATGATGTGTCACCCTGGGGATGGGCAGAGGCACCAACATTCTAGAACTTTCCAAACCCACATAAAATCCCCTGCACCATAGAGTGATGGTTGGGAAATGTCCATACCGGGGGAGTGCTGTGGTCAAAGGAATACCCAGTTTAAAGAGAAGCCACTTGACTCCATTAAAACAATGAACTAAAGGGCTTTTGGACTGCAGCTGGTACTCAAGGACTAAGAGTGTTTCTTTGGGGCCTGTTGAGCTGGCCCTCCTATGACCTGTGAGGGATAGTAGAGGGATATACCTGCTGAAGAAGACCCTGAATCTTCTGTGGACTGGGCCTTCAGATGGGTGACCTCTATCAGAATGAGACCACTAACTCAGCTGCTGACACACGGGTGCCCTGCAAGACCGCCAAAGCCATAGGACCTGGAGAGTGCGATAGGGTGGCTGCTGAGGAAGCCCCCAGGTGAAGGCAGGCGCTGGGAGCCCTCCTGGTGGCTAGGGCCTGCCACCAGGAGTAAAATGACACAGAGATCATGGGAATCGGACCAACGGGGCTAAATAAAGGGACCGGGGAATTCAGTCCTGTGGGGGAATCTGGTGGGAAATGGAGCACATAGGGCTCTGCTGCAATTTTTACTTTATCCCTGGGGGAGGCCAAGTCCGAAGGGGTCAGGATGCAAACAAATTGCTCCCCTCTATTTACCGCTCCAGATGACCAGAGGCCCCCATGTCCCCAGGGGCCGACGAAAGCAAGCTTGGTGATGTACGGGCTCCCGGGGGCCTCAAACTTCACCGGGGACCAAAGAAACAGAGAGCTGGGAGGCTCCTGTGGCAGGGCAGAGCCCCAGCAGCGGGGCGGTTTGTCTCCTCTGCCCCCTTGCCCATTTCTGTGGGGCAGGTAACGCACAACCCAGCAACAACCTGCTCGCACATAAGCAAGCAGGAGAATGAAGAAACCGGCTCCCGTGTTCTGTGTCGGCCAAGCGGGGGCCGACAGGGCCGCATGTGAGTGGGCTCTCAGCACAGCCCTGGGCAACCAGGGATCTCCACGGAGGAGCTGGGGCACCCAGGCCAAACGAAGAAATAAAAGGCTCACCCCCGTATTCAATAGTGCCAGGCTGCATGATAAAAACGAACAAGACCTATAGCGACTTGTTAAATTAGTTGGCCCCGTAGATTAAGTTAGTTGGCCCCGCAGAAACCTGAATGTGCTGATGTTTTTCGCCTAAGTCCGCTCGTCTTTAAAAAGGTGGAGAAGTTCTCAAATTGGTACAAAGTATGTACATTTCAATTATACTGGGTTCGCGCATGCATCTGTCTATTTTAAGTTTAGAGGTCGTGACTTAGAAAAAGGTCTACTCCAAAGTGTAAAGATGTTTTTCTTCTTACGTTGGTATTTATTGTCTTCGACGGCTCTCAATGTTGTGAACATCAGCAGTGTTATCTGCGGTGAGCAGCGAAAGGGCGCGCACGCTCATAATTAAAAAACATAAAATAAAACAAGCGCTGGTCACACGCCGCTCCCCAAGTGCGGCGAACGCGCTAATTAATAACAATCGCACGCAGGAGACCTAACAAGCCCACGAGTGGTGCATGCGTGCGCGCGCAGACTTCACTTTTCAAGCACTGCACTCGTGCTTGTGGCGCGCCGCTGCTCGCTCCCGCAAGGTGGATGCCGCCACAAGCACGAGTGCAGTGCTTGAAAATGAGCAGAGCGACGGCTAAAGGCCCTCCTATGCAGCGCGCTGCATAGGCGAGACCTAAAAAGGGAAGCCACGGTGCCAGGCTACTTCTAAAAGAATCACTGCCTCAACAAAGTTGTTTCCTAGAATCCTCCAGAACGCATGGCCCATATGCCTCTTTTGTTTCTCTGGCGCCCCAGATGGGACAGGGGCACCACCACCTGTAGTATTGTGTGCTATGGGGACTGTCAGACGTGCATCAGCCCCAGAATAATAACCCAAAAAAAGGAACCAAAAGTCTTCCTGGTAGGACATTACGTCTGACTGACAATTATGAATAGGCAACTCGCCGACTTTGCCTCACAAAATGTCTTCTCCTTTTTTTCAATCCTTCGCCCTTTCTGATTTCTTTTTTTTAATGTGCCTTCATCGAAGCCACAATTGGTGAGAATGTTCAGTAAAACTAAATAGTGAACATTAAGTCATCGATAGACAAATGCATCCAGTGAAAAACGTTCAAGGACAAACACTGGCAAAACCAATTTGTCTGGCTATTTGATAAGTGAAAGTGTATCATTGACTTAAGTTTCTGAATGTGAATGGGGGAGTTTGTGAAAATTAACAAATGTCAACAGATGGATGAGTGAGTGACTGAGTGCAAAGATAATAAATGGGTCGATACATTGGCAAGGGAGTAGTTCAAAAACCTTCTACATGAATGTATGGCCAGTTGGGCACATAAATGCTTGAATGCAGGCTGCACTGGTCTTAAAGGCTGAACCTTGGGCAGAAGTACTTATAATGATACAAACATGCCAAAGATGACAAATATTCTAGTAGAAACAGTACTTGAGGGCTGCAAACTCTTGTGGCAACAATGTTCACAATATAGAAACAAGCACTGACAAAGACAATTGGGCTCACCTAAGTGAGATATATTGGCTTTCTCTATGTATTTTAGCTATGTTGTACAGTAGCGCGGCTGCGGTGCAACTCGGCAAAACATTAGAAAAATAAGCAGAAGGGGGATGGGAGCACACTGCTTCACCTCCCAGCACAGTTCGCCCCTTTGCATCCTGGTAAATGCAGTTCAATTTAAATGCTTACTTGAAATTTTGCAGAGTGTTTCACCAAAGTTGGTGCAGGTTAGTGCTGTTAATCTCTAGACACATGTGATTCTGGATTGTATCCTTCATCGGTAGAGATAAAACGAAATTCATCTGGGGTTTGCTGAGAAAGCTGCCACAATCCTCTCAGGTCTCTGTACCTCTCCCTGGCGCACAGGTGCATCTCCAAGAGCTCGTCAGCTCAGTGGCTCAAGGGAGCCTTTTTAAACAGAAGGGGGATGGGAGCACACTGCTTCACCTCCCAGCACAGTTCGCCCCTTTGCATCCTGGTAAATGCAGTTCAATTTAAATGCTTACTTGAAATTTTGCAGAGTGTTTCACCAAAGTTGGTGCAGGTTAGTGCTGTTAATCTCTAGACACATGTGATTCTGGATTGTATCCTTCATCAGTAGAGATAAAACGAAATTCATCTGGGGTTTGCTGAGAAAGCTGCCACAATCCTCTCAGGTCTCTGGAGCTCTCCCTGGCGCACAGGTGCATCTCCAAGAGCTCGTCAGCTCAGTGGCTCAAGGGAGTCTTTTTAAACAGAAGGGGGATGGGAGCACACTGCTTCACCTCCCAGCATAGTTCGCTCCTTTGCATCCTGGTAAATGCAGTTCAATTTAAATGCTTACTTGAAATTTTGCAGAGTGTTTCACCAAAGTTGGTGCAGGTTAGTGCTGTTAATCTCTAGACACGTGTTTCTGGATTGTATCCTTCATCAGTAGAGATAAAACGAAATTCATCTGGGGTTTGCTGAGAAAGCTGCCACAATCCTCTCAGGTCTCTGTACCTCTCCCTGGCGCACAGGTGCATCTCCAAGAGCTCGTCAGCTCAGTGGCTCAAGGGAGCCTTTTTAAACAGAAGGGGGATGGGAGCACACTGCTTCACCTCCCAGCACAGTTCGCCCCTTTGCATCCTGGTAAATGCAGTTCAATTTAAATGCTTACTTGAAATTTTGCAGAGTGTTTCACCAAAGTTGGTGCAGGTTAGTGCTGTTAATCTCTAGACACGTGTTTCTGGATTGTATCCTTCATCAGTAGAGATAAAACGAAATTCATCTGGGGTTTGCTGAGAAAGCTTCCACAATACTCTCAGGTCTCTGTACCTCTCCCTGGCGCACAGGTGCATCTCCAAGAGCTCGTCAGCTCAGTGGCTCAAGAGAGCCTTTTTAAACAGAAGGGGGATGGGAGCACACTGCTTCACCTCCCAGCATAGTTCGCCCCTTTGCATCCTGGTAAATGCAGTTCAATTTAAATGCTTACTTGAAATTTTGCTGAGTGTTTCACCAAAGTTGGTGCAGGTTAGTGCTGTTAATCTCTAGACACACGTGTTTCTGGATTGTATCCTTCAGCAGTAGAGATAAAACGAAATTCATCTGGGGTTTGCTGAGAAAGCTGCCACAATCCTCTCAGGTCTCTGTACCTCTCCCTGGCGCACAGGTGCATCTCCAAGAGCTCGTCAGCTCAGTGGCTCAAGAGAGCCTTTTTAAACAGAAGGGTGATGGGAGCACACTACTTCACCTCCCAGCACAGTTCGCCCCTTTGCATCCTGGTAAATGCAGTTCAATTTAAATGCTTACTTGAAATTTTGCTGAGTGTTTCACCAAAGTTGGTGCAGGTTAGTGCTGTTAATCTCCAGACACATGTGTTTCTGGATTGTATCCTTCATCAGTAGAGATAAAACAAAATTCATCTGGGGTTTGCTGAGAAAGCTGCCACAATCCTCTCAGGTCTCTGTACCTCTCCCTGGTGCACAGGTGCATCTCCAAGAGCTCGGCAGCATTTCCAGCAACCCCAGATGATTTTTCTTTGCTCTCTAATACTGCTGCTCTCTACTGATGACGGGCTCAACCCAGAAACACGTGTCTAGAGATATACAGCAATGTCTGCACCAACTTTGGTGAAAAACTCCAGCTAATTTTGAAGTAAGTTTGAACTGTGTACTGTATTTACCAGGATGCAATGGGGCGAACTGTGCTGGGACTGTGAGGCAGTGTGCTCCCAACCCCCATTCTGTTTAAAAGGCTCCCTTGAGCCAGCAAGCTGACGAGCTTTGGAAATGCACCTGTGTGCCTGTGAGTGTTACTGTGACCTGAGAGGAACTTGGCAGCATTTCCAGCAACCCCAGATGATTTTTCTTTGCTCTCTAATACTGCTGCTCTCTACTGATGATGGGCTCAACCCAGAAACACGTGTCTAGAGATATACAGCAATGTCTGCACCAACTTTGGTTAAGAACTCCAGCTAATTTTGAAGTAGGTTTGAACTGTGTACTGCATTTACCAGGATGCAAAGGGGCAAACTGTGCTGGGACTGTGAGGCAGTGTGCTCCCACCCCCATTCTGTTTTAAAGGCTCCCTTGAGCCAGCAAGCTGACGAGCTTTGGAGATGCACCTGTGTGCCTGTGAGTGGTACTGTGACCTGAGAGGAACTTGGCAGCATTTCCAGCAACCCCAGATGATTTTTCTTTGCTCTCTAATACTGCTGCTCTCTACTGATGATGGGCTCAACCCAGAAACACGTGTCTAGAGATATACAGCAATGTCTGCACCAACTTTGGTGAAAAACTCCAGCTAATTTTGAAGTAAGTTTGAACTGTGTACTGCATTTACCAGGATGCAAAGGGGCGAACTGTGCTGGGACTGTTAGGCAGTGTGCTCCCAACCCCCATTCTATTAGAAAAATAAGCGCTGTGATGTGACCAATGCTTGGCAATTCATAGCGCTTTATTTCTGGTGGGATGGAGGGGTGAAAGTAACGACGACGGGAGGGTGGTCAAACGACGACTGGAGGGCAAGCAACAATGACAGGAGGTGGGAGGGGGAGCAAACAACAAAGATGAGAGGCCATGTAACAACTACAGAAGTGGGAGGGAGGCAAGGAGCAATGACGTAATGGGGACCCGGCATCTCTGCTATTGGAGCTGGACCTCAGTATTCAATTCACAGACAGTATCCTGGTCATCTTGAGGCTAGTCATGGCTTTGCTGCTTTCAGACCCAGGGAAGCATCTCTCTGGCGAGTACTCACAAAGCATTCCTATCTGTTGCATACGTATATATGCCCATCAATGGTACCTTGTCTTGTTGGGTTATGAGGGACACTAGTCAGTCCATCACACACGGAGGGGCACACAGCAAACTGTTCTTGCCTCATTGCTCATCTGTGTGGTACCTCTTTTCTCTGGTGTTCCCACTATCTTCATCTTTTCTTCTCCTGGAGAGGAATCGGTTGCTTCTCCCCTGGCACTGATCTCAGGCAGGCTACAGCAATCTGTTGTCCATTTGCTGCAGGCCTATCTATACGAGAGACTGGTCTTTTTCCACACGCGCGGTACCGCAAATGGCCATTAGAGGGCACTGCTGCTCTTTTCTTTGCGGTCGGAGGCCTTACATTAGTGTAACTCCGTGTCCTTTTTGATTCAGCCCATTTTCTAGCTCTGGTCTCTCTCTCTAAGCTCATGAGTCGTGGACGGGGCAACTTCCACATGGCCGCCGCTCGAAAGCATTCACCAGGACACCTCCAGGCAGCGGGACATTTCTCCCGAATGCAGTAAGTTTTTTTTTTAAGTTTTATTTTTTATTGTGAGTGGGGGGCCTCACGCTGCCTCGTGCTCTGCAGCGGCCCGCCCACTCACTTCAGGTCTCTCGCGTGGCACTCCTCAACAGCACGGGGATCTCGCTCCCTGCAGATGCAGCCTCGCGTCCAGCCCTGCGCTTCTTCCCGGCACTTTGTCTGCAGGGCTCCCTGGGGTGACACGTCGTCTGCAGTGCCAGGATCGGTTAGTCCACACAGACTCACTCGCGCTGCTGGGGCATGTCTTTCCACGCCGGCCACTTCGCAGCAGCAGCCTCAGTCAGATCGGCCTTCTGGTGTGCACTACACCAGCCGGCGGGGCACCAACGCTGAACACTTCTGCTGGTTTCCATATGGCGGGAGACCTCTTACATGACAGCTGCGCCATTGGCGCAAAGGGGGGCGCAGCACAGACCACAAAAAGCTCTATATGTGTTGAAAAGGCAGCTTTATTGAAGACAGGTGCACCTTACAACAAACATTTCCCTTGGCCTTAGCCGTACAAAACTAAACCTCACTAAATATTTTTCTTCCTACCTTGCCTCCCACCCCCACCCCTAAAGTTTCCCCTTTCCCCTTCCTTTGGAACAATTTATAACCCCCAACTCGGTCATTCCATGCTGCCACATTAACCCTGTAACCAGTGCTTAATTTGTAAAATTTTAAGTCCAGGTGCTCAAATTTTTGTAGGAGGCCACGCCCACTTCCCTGGATCCACCCACTTCCTTCACTGGCTCCACCCCAGTCTATTGGCTCCACCCACATCTTCAACTGGCACTGATGAAAGCTAGATGTAATTCCTACCTTGGTAATATGATGGTTGACTTGAAACACATATTGGTTTTCAAGCTCCTTGGGAAGGATATCTTAATAAAATCAAGGCAAAACCGCAAAAGAGACTGGCTGTCATGACTTCTGGAACCAAAGATAAAGACTCTAAAGTAATGCTGAAATAACTATCTACTTCTGTTGTATTTTGTGTCTCCCCAGGATTGCTTTTCAAATAATACCCTAAGCTGCTCCGGACCAGTCGTTTGGTAAAAGACAGTACCACACCTTACACACTTCTCAATTCTTTTGCTCCGAGAATTTGGGGAATTTGCTACTGATACATGTACATTTTGTTGCCAAACGATATAGGACATTATAGAGCTCAGAGGCACAAGCCCACTATGAAGGCATCTATCACATGAAGAATACATTGGGCTCTGCTAGAAGCACAATATGCCCCTCTCTGGCATATGCACAACCTGTAACTGATTTATGCACATCATTCAGTCCTGTACTATGTCAATATGGACAGCTAAAACGTCTGATTATCTGTATATATCATATCTCCAAAATGTGCACATATCATAGGCTCATGTAAAATGGTATGTCACAGATATGCCTATAGTATACAATGCAGACCCTTTGCATATGCACAGTATGTAATGCTGTGGTATCTGAAAATTACACTTTTCAGATGTGCAGATGACTGAAGCATTACAGCGCATATAAAGGAGGTCTGCAAACTGGACATACCTGAGTCAGAAATGTCCACCTGTGCAGGCTTCTGTTTGGACCACACACCCTGCACTCATACAGGCACACCACTCACCCTGCACTCATACAGGCACACCACTCACCCTGCACGCATACAGGCACACCACTCACCCTGCACTCATACAGGCACACCACTCACCCTGCACGCATACAGGCATACTACTCACCCTGCACTCACACAGGCACACAGCGCTCACCCTGCACTCATACAGGCACACACTACTCACCCTGCACTCATACAGGTACACCACTCACCCTTGGACTCATACATGAAGAAAATGGAAAGACTTATAGCACATACAGGAATCTGTAGAATCGTGGATATACATGATCACACATTAAGTACATTTAATACCTTTAGAGGAACACCCTCTTCTTGAGACCAGAACATTTAAGCTTAAATCAATTAATGCCCTGAGACCCTCTGTGTTCCTCTTTCCAGCAGTTGTGATTAATGGCATCTCTTCATTGCAGTGGGCAATAAAGACGGGAAGCAGATCTGGACACTTCTAGGGGCCATTTCTGCCTTTAAAGCATCTGTACTAGAGTAATTATGCAGTTGAAATATGCACACTCAACACAGGAGAGTGGACATTTTTGTTAACTGCAAAAGGTGGCTTCCCTCATTGATACACAAGTAAAATGCCCGAGACGAAATTGCATGTCCCTTATTATAATGCAAACTTCTCTTTCCATGTGCAGGGAGGCCAGGAGAATTGTTAGACGGACTTCGGATGGCATCACCATATCAAAATTACAAATGGCAACACTCTGTTTACAGCATTCATGCTGTGATGTGTTTACTGCTATTTTTACATACCTAATGAAAATGTCCCACTCTCCCATGAGACAGTCAGATGGTCAATGGAGACGTGCGGGCTGGGGCTGCACCCTGGCTCCAATCCACAAAGGCACCCTGCAGCTTGCAAAGGGTCGGCATTTGGCAGCACGGATACGTCTGCTATCTTACTGCTGGAGGCAACAGTGGTGACAGGAGCAAGACACACCATGCTGAGTTAGAAACAAAATGTTCTGCACCCATTACTTCTCTCACGGGCACCAACTGCCAAATACGCAGTGGGCCCCTCTTCCCACCCGCCCTCTTTGAAGCAAAAGCATTCCAGGCCAGCATGGGGTTTGGGAGGGATTCGCACGTTTCACACCTAATCAACCCTGCCTCTCTTGTCTCTGGTGCTAAGTGCACCCTGCCACAAGATTTAACGCCGATTAGGAATCAAATACACTGGCATTGCAAAATGCAGCGCCCACCATCCTGAAGACCCATCACTGACTTCTGCCATCCACTTTCACAGTGCTTAAAACAAGAATGCCAATTGCGGTAGCAGTCCCCATCCAGAGTGTTAAAAGACGGTCATAAGAATACAGCAAAGTGTCAAAGGAACAAACGGGAAAATCTTAGAATTTCAATGGAGAAAATATCAAATAAAGCTTCCACGAAGCAACAGGCAACCGGGAAGAGCGCCAAAGGGAAATCAAAGTAAACCAAGGTGGGAGGGAAAGTGACGGGCGGGGATAGCTGGCAACGTAGGTGTTAAGGTGCAGCTCAATAAGTTAAAGAGTCTACATTGATTGTGAAGATGATGAAGGGGCTTTAACATACCTTGTCTCTCCTCCAGCCACAAACAATTCAGCCTCCCTAGCTGTCTCTTTTCATACCGGGCCATATTACTTACTGGTAGTGGCAGTGACTCATGCTGGAAGGGTACCATTCTAGTACAAAATACGATGCCTAGACAAACTTTAAACTTTTCCCGCATCACATGTGTGCTTTACAATGCAACCCACATGCAAAGCAGTTTGGAGAAATAAAAATAGTTCTCCTTTCTAACACGTGTCTCAAAGAGGCATTATTTTTGGTGCAAAACCCCCTCTACTATGGTTAGTAGATAGGGCTTTGCATCAAAACCATGGAACCATGGGACGCCCATGCATTGCCCGTGGAATGCCCCCTTTATGCAAAGTAAATCAAAGTAGTGCAAAGCACTGCTTTGTGTTACTTTCAGGTCAACTTTGGGAAGCTGCAAAGTAAATTCCAAATAAATATTTTACATCAGTCTGCGTGACTTTTGTGATGCAAACCCGGCATAGAATGTTAGTAAGCCAAACACAAGGAGATGATGGACGGAGCGCGGAAACTTTTCAGACACTCACCCCCAGTCACAGATCTGGGTTGAATCCATCATCGTTCTTTAGCTCACTTCGCCACCTCAGTTCAGACCCAGCTATATGCAAATCAGTCTTGACCCTGTGCCTCATGGGAACAGTCCAGCCTGAACTGCCAAGCCAGGTCTTCCCTGAACCGGAAACAAGCATCCTGGGACCAGTTTCGGGGTAACACCCCTCATCAGCCAGGCTAGTTTGAATCCAGTGGCAAAGTGAGCAAGGGACCCACGTCTGGGCATACCCTGCCAACTTAGGGCGAACAAAGCAAACACAAGGAGATGAGGGACGGAGCGCTGAAACCTTTCCGACACTCACCCCCAGTCACAGATCTGGGTTGAATCCATCATCGTTCTTTAGCGCTCTTCGACACTTTAGTTCAGACCCAACTATATGCAAATCAGTCTTGACCCTGTGCCTCATGGGAACAGTCCAGCCCGAACTGCCACGCCAGGTCTTCCCTGAACCATCTCCTTGTGTTTGCTATAGAGTGTTAGTAAACCTGCACCTAAGACATCTAAGAAGTATCATTTAATACAGCAATTAATTCCAGTGTTCAAAAGTGAAACACTTTCAGATTAAAGAAATATACTTTTTGAATTTTGAAGAGTCTTTAGCACATTTTTACGTGACACTTTACATACCATGCAGAGGGATCGTATTATGGTGCTTAGAAACAATCTATATCATTTGCTTAGCTCTGTGTTGGCACTCCCAAATGTGCATTTTCCCTGAAAAATATTCTCCCGTTGTGGAAACAGCAGCCCTTTGCAAGAGTTAGTCGTCAGGGGCGGATCACTGACATAATATCGACTACAAAAATATCGAATATACAAAATATCGGCGTCTAAATATCGACTACAATAATATCTACTACCTATACTTATTTATAAAATTACAAAAATATCGAGTACACAATATCGTAAATAAAAAATATCGTTTACCACAATATCGAAATGCTAAATATCGTTACATTAAATATCGTTTACATTTTTACAACATACAACATTACAAAAATATCGAATACCAAAATATAGACACCAATAATATCGACTTTGTACAAATATCGACTATATAAAAACTGCTCAATTAAATATATCTTTAGCACCAAATATAAATTCACATTATAAAACAATATAAAATACTTAAACAACATAATAAAATAATTTGCAAACACATCAATATATAAAACAATATATTTTGGCTAAAGAAACATATTACAATAATTAAATATAAACTTTAAATATATAATACTTGCATTATTTCACATTAAAAATAACATTTAAATTATTTACAAAAAGTAAAAATATAAAATATTTACTT